>JAFEMH010003049.1:0-293234 GCA_022495995.1 Adenophora triphylla var. japonica | reverse complement strand
TCTTTCCACAACTCATCGCCAAGTATGATGTACCGAGCCGATAGCCTTTTTCAAGTCCTGCATGACTCTTGGCACTGAATACCTTTAGGTCTCCTTCTTTATCGAACAGGGAAAGATGCTTCACCATGCTTGAGATATTGGAAAATTTGACTCGTACTCATGGCTCATTGACGGTTTCTTCAATTCTTGTATTTCACAGGAGAAGATGCCAGGATTTTCTCGCCTACCGACCCCTGAACGGTCCCACTGACTTTCCTTCCGGGATTTCTACCAAGGAGGCTAGGAGTGGATAGGGGCATCGGCAAATCTATTCTTATCTCACGATAGGAATCTGGAATGACACTTCCTTGAACCTGGGTCAGGGACGAGCCTCCGCAATGTGAAAGCATGAATACTTCTGGGAGACATGGATTCCGAGGTTTTCCCCCATTTGTTATGCGGCCTGATTGATTATCAATTGGGAATCACCGAAAACTTCCAACTCATCCACATGTCGCTCATAGGGCAACTCTCAAGACCACCCTATGCAAGCTTCATATTCTGTGCCACATTGTTGGTGACCGAGAAATTCTGGAAACTTTTGATAGACAATGGGGGTATACATCATCATTCGGGTCTACCAAATACCATCCCGATGCCATTACCTCTTTTGTTTGTCGCGCCGTCGAAGAATAACTGCCATCGATTGCCATTTTCTATAACAAGCAATCCCTTCATCCGGAAACCGGAGATCCGGGTCCTCTGGTTCTCGCAGATCGGGAAATCAGCTTGAATTGGATCTCGCGTAGCTTGTCCCTTGATTGACTTCCGGACTCACATATTTGATATCAAACTCGCCTGAAGAAGAAAGTCCATTTTTCCAATCTCGGTAGAGATGTTGCCTCACACCTTGAAACAGACATCCGATCGGGTCCATCTTGGAGACCAGGTGTGCACTGTGTGTGGCATAACATATAGTGCTTCAATTTTCCGACCACTCCAAACCAGTAGCCGCAAGCATGTCTTCTCCGAGGGCAGTAGTAATTCAACTGACGCTACCTTGGAATTTACGATCGACTTCCATATATACGGCATTCTCGATCTCTGGAGTCTTTCTTCTCTTGCGCTAGCAGTGGCTTCGATCAGCCCGTGTCTCGTGACCGTCATACCAGGAAGAAGTAAAGGCTTGCTTCCGTTTGCAGGTGGGCAGAGAATAGGAGGATTTTCAACAAGGTAAGCTTTGATTCTCTCTGAAAGCTAGTTGACATTCTTCATTCCAAACCACTTCCCGATTCTTCTGGCCAATAGCTTAAAGATTGGCTCACATATAGATGTCTAAACTTGGCTTGATGAATCCGCCGACCACTGTACTGTGCTTACGCCTGCATAGAAACCTTTCACTTTAGAGACAGTTCTAGGTGGCTTCATTTCGAAAATTGCTTTGACTTTTCTGGGATCTACTTCGATGGCTCTCTCTGTGACCATGTAGCCCAAAACTTTACCCCGGTGAAATTACCCGGGATCCGGCTCGCGCGCGGAGGCCCCGGCATCTCGCGCATTTCGTCGCTGTTCGGGAAGTCGCCCGGATCCGAGAGGCAGCACAATCGCGCCCCTAAGCAGTTCCGGCTTATTCCGTTTTGAAGGCGCGCGTGCTGGGAGGTGTCTCTGCCGTTTTGCTTTCGCATTTTGCAGAGTCGCCACGCCGTTTTTATTAAGCCCAAAACATTGAAAAGGGCACGAGTTTTTAAAGATAAATTTTAAACTGTTTTTGTGTGATGTAGATTTTGAGTTCGGAGGTGCAAAGGTCGGGATGATTCCCGGGAAGAGAATATTAGAATATTAGGAGCTTCACTCCGAGTAGCCCTCAGAAACGAGTCTTTCTGATACCTCTAATATCCTTTAAAATGTTGTGTGTGTGTGTGTGTGTGTGCTTTTAAAAATGCATGTCGTATTTCGGATGTCTACATTGTATTGAAATGTATTGGAAATAGAATAGGAAGGAAGCCTTACCAATGTTGGTTCGTGTCCGTCTCTCCGCAGGGGAATAGTGTTTGAGGTCCTGAGTAGCTGCTCCGGATTGCTTCTGGGATGCCGGTTGTCCGCGGACGACAGTTTCGGCGTGAGTCTGGAAACCGGTAGGCCGCGTCCGGTTTGGGGCGCAGGTTCGGCGTGCGTGTGATCGCTGGGATCGGGCCGCAGGTTCGGCGTCAGCCGCGACAGATTCGCGTGCGCGGGGATCGCCGGGATCAGCCTGACCGGGGCACAGGTCTCGGCGTGCGTTGGAATCGTTGGCTTGGATTCGGCGTAGGTTCTAAGCAGGTTTGGGATCGCCTGGTTTGACTCGGGAAAGAGCCGGGACACCGTGGGGAAAGACGAGGCAAGGCCTCTGAGTACTCACGGAGGGGCCTCGTAGTACCTCGAGAGAGTGCCTCGGACATCAATAGCTGGAGCGTCTCTTGGGAAGCGGCCTCTGGACAGAGGCTTCTCGGAGCACCCTCGAGGGGGCTTTGAAGGCCTCGGAAGGATCCGAAGGGGCCTAGGGAATGCCCTTCGAAAGGTCTTAAGGGGAGCTAAAGGCTTAGTGGGAGGAAGATAGAAGCGGGAGGTACGCTTGAAAAATGAGGAGGTGTGGAAGCCCCCCTCTATTTATAGTAAAAATTTCGAGCAAAGAGGTCCGTACCGGACTTCCTTCTTGGGTTATCCAGATTTTGGTACTCATTCGACGACGTCACTTTGAAAGATGGGGTCGCCGATAATGATGGTGGTCCTAACTGGATCGTGCCTACCGGAGAGGAAGCCTGACCGCCAGGGGTCAAAGCGAGGACAAGGTACCTTTCGATCATCTGCTTGCAAAGAGGTCAATGGGGGCCGGACCAACTCTCGATACGGAATTCATCACGTATTCCGGGATTTGAGGGAATATTGTGGACTTTAGTTCGCGTAGGGGATTTTAGTAATCATTGAAACAAAGAGGTCCGCGCGACCTACTGCTTTTTCCGATTTCTCGAAATTCGCCGAAAGGTCCTTTGTCCCTTTTTATCTGCGGAAAGGCTCCTCCTTGGTGACCCTCGTTAAATTGGGGGTTTGAGGACGGGTTTCGAGAGGGTTTCTGGAGCTGAGAGAGGTCCCCGATAAAGGACGTGGATGAGTCTACGGTGTTTCCCGCAGATAGTGTTTGATAAGTGGAGGATCCAGATTGGGGGTACTTATAGAAGCCCCTCATAAAGACGATCGCCACGTGACTTAGCGAAAGAAGATGCGAAGGGCCGCGCGAGAAGATAAAGGTCGCTGATACTGACCGATCGCGTGCGTTGGAGAGAGGAAGTGACCGTGAGGGTCAAAGTGGGATAAGGACGCGGTGGTGCGTCCTTTCTTTGGGTGACCTGCTTAGCCGGTCATAAAGGCCGGACCCCGTGATAGGATTCCTACGCATCCCCGGCGGGAATCAAGCCCGGTCGTAGTTCGGCAAACGGGCGTGCTGCCCCGCGATGCGGGCTGCGGAGGTCCCGGGGTGATAAGTGACGTGGCGAGGACGTGGTGGTGCCCTCGGGTGACCCACGTATAGCCTGGCTGATAAAGCGGACGTGCGCGGTGCCCTGGGTGACCGTATAGGTCGGTGGATAAGGACGTGGCGGGCGTCTCTGGCTATTTCGTGATAAAGCCGTTGATAAGCGACGCGGCGGCAATGCTTGGCCCGGGTGACCGCATAGGTCGGTGATAAGGGGACGTGGTGGTGCCCCTGGGCGACCGTATGGGTCGGGTGGGATAAGGACGCGCGGCGTCTCCCGACAGACCGTATAGGTCCGTGCTGATAAGCGACGTGGCGGGCGTCTTCCCGGGGTGACCGTGATAGGTCGGTGATAAGGACGTGGTGGCGCCCTGGGTGGCGACAGATAAGGCCGGTGATAAAGTGACGCCATGGCGTTACCCCTGGGTGACCGAGACAGTCCCAGGTGATAAGGACGTGGCGGCGCCCTGGGTGACATCAGATAGGGGCTCGGTGATAAGGACGTGGTGGCGTCTCCTGGGTGACCGTGATAGGTCGGGTGGATAAGGACGTGGGCGGCGCCCTGGTGACCGTATAGGAGAATCGGTGATAAGGACGGCGCGCTCCCGGGCGACCGTATAGGCCTGGGTGATAAGGACGCGCGGCGTGCCCCATGACCGTGATAGGTCGGTGATAAGGACGTGGCGGCGCCCTGGGTGACCGTATAGGCTCGGTGATAAGTGACGGGCGTGCGCCCTGGGTGACCGTATAGGTCGGTGATAAAGGACGTGGCGAAGCGTCCCTGGGTGACCGCGCATAGGCCGGTGATAAGGACGTGCGGCGTCCTCGGGTGAACCGCAGATAAAGGTCGGTGATAAGGACGCGGCGGCGTCCTGGGTGACCGTAGATAGAGTCAGGTGATAGGGACGTGGTGGCGTCCCGGCGACTCGTGATAGAGTGCTGGGTGATAAGGGCACGTGCGAAGAAGCGCCCTGGGTGACTTGCGTGATAGGTCGGGTGATAAAGGCACGCCGCGGCCCCCTGGTGACGGGCGTATAGGCTCGGTGATAAGGACGTGGTGGGCGTCCCGGGTGACCGTGAGGCCGGTGGGCGCGGACGTGCGGCGTCCCGGCGCACTTCGTATAGGTCGGGTGATAAGGGAGCGTGGTGAAGGCGCCCCGGTGACCGTCAGCATAAAGTCAGGGTGATAAGGACGTGGCGCGCCTCCGCGATCAGATAGGTCGGTGATAAGGACGCCGCGGCGCTCCGGTGACCGATGCCTGGATAAGGACGCGCGGCGCCCTGGCACCACCGTGATAGAAATGGGTGGGATGGGGCGACGTGGGCGGCGTCCCGGCACTCCGTGATAGGCTCAGGCGGACGTGGTGGCGTCCCGGGTGACCGTATAGGTCGGGTGATAGACGTGCGGCAGCCCCGCGACCGCATGTCGCGATAAGGACGCGGTGGCGTCTCGGCGACCGTATAGGTGCCCAAGTGATAAGGACGTGGCGTATACCCCTGGAAGTGACTCGTAGAGGTCGGTGGATAAGGACGCTGGTGGCGTCCCGGGTGACCGGGAGGAGCGTATAAGGACGGTGGCGCTCCCGGGATGGAAGTTTTACGATTTTCCTAATCCCTGTGTGGTTTAGGCCTTCCGGGCCGGAGATAGTTGCGCGAGGACTTGAATCGTTCTTCCTGACTTGCGTTGGTGCCACGCCGGGAGGACTTTGAATTGCGTCATCCGCGGCGGTCGGTGCCAATGAAAGCACACCGGAGGACTTCTGAATCGCGTCATCCGGTCGCAGGCAAAGCGAGGCGCGCTCGCCAAAGTTTCGTGATTCGAGAGGCGTAGATGCCATTTGCGTTTTTGCGATGTTTGATGTAGAAGGTCGGACTTACGACGTCACTTGCCGCTGTCTCAGGAGCTGAGCCGTTGAAGCGTGGCAAGGATGATGGCCGACTGATTGCTTCACCATTTGGCGTTTGGGAGGCGGGCCTTCGTGGGCACTCGTATCGGAGTGTGCTCGGCTCCTTCGCTGTGCTTGTTTTGCCAGCTTGAGCGGGCAAGGATGATGGCCGATGATTGCTTCACCATTTACGGCGTTGGGGAGGCGCTTCGTGCCTTGGGACTTGTACTCCGGAGGTGTCGGCTCCTTCGCGTGCTTGTTTTGCCGCTGCCGAGTGGGCAAGGATGATGGTCGGTGGCTGGGGATATGCAACTCTCGCATGACTTCCCTTCCACTCTTGTCGGGGAGGAGCTCGGCCATTTCTGATGGCCGGTGCTTAAGGCGCATGCCGTTGAAGTGTGGCGAAGTTCGGGCTCACAATCCGGACCGCCGGCGGCTTGGAATCTGCCGGGGACGCATGACCCTTGTAGGGGCCCTTTTCTCGCTGGGGAAGATGACTTCGGACTCTCTTTTTGGCCAGCTGGTCCGTTGCTTGGAGCGTTTCGGAGGCCAGCCTCTCTTGTGCCTTGATATTCGCACCGGGAGGTGTTGGCTCCTTCTTGAACTCTACCGTCGAGGAGCCCATCGCGCGGAGCTGGCCAGGGCGAGCCTACATCGACGGCCTGTCCACTGCCGCCCAGAGAGGGGCCAGGGCGAGGCCAGCATCCGACGCGGGCGGTCTGAATTGCCGCCGTTGAGCGTGCGGCTGAGGACCGGTCTTACGCCGATGGCCGGTGGTTGAATCTGCGCGAGGGCGCAGGGCCAGGGCGATACCCTACATCGACGCCTGGTTGACTGCGCTGAAGCGGCGGCAGGTCGGCCTCACATTGATGCCTGCTCAACTGCCGCGAGGGAGTGGGCGAGGACCGGTCTCTACGCCGATGGCCGCGGTTGATTTGCCGTCTGAAGGTAGCGAGGACCGGTCTTACGCCACGGCTCGGCTGGATTCCCGCCGTCAAGTGACCCAGGACGAGTTCTACGCTCACGCCTACTCATTCTCAAGGGTTAGGGACCATTCCGCACTCGCATTTGGCTGGAAAAGGCCTTAGTGATGTACCAGGGGCAAAGATTATAAGTGGCAGGAAAGTAATTTGGCCACCCCTCGACAAAGAGGCTCCGTACGGACCAACCTCGGGTTGCAAAGAGGGGTCCGTACGGACCACCTTGTTTTTTTACAGCTCCCAGGTGTTTGACGAGTGCTTTAAATGACCGAGCCCCTTCCCCATTCCTTCTTCCTCTATTTTCCAGTTTTTGTGAACCAAGTGCGAGAGAGAGAGAGAGAAAAATTCTTCCATTGTTAACCATGAAATCAAAAAAATCTTTGCTTGAAATTTCTTGCCATGGTCAAGAGATCTCGGCGGAGTCGCCGTCAGCTTAACGCAAGCCAAGAGGTGGTTGAGCAATGAATGGAGCTTCAAAGCGAATTGGGACTTCGCTCGCTCCATCTTCGAAGAACCCGGATGTTTTGTATCCGAATCCGGAGGTGCATAATCGTCGCTCCATGAACGCTGGGCAGGTAAGAAATCTGGCTCCGCTTTTGATTCCTCGCCTCAATTTTTTGAATGCTAGAACTAGGTTTTAGTTTTTCGCATTTTTGAATTATTTTATGCCTTTTTGTGAAATTCTTGATGAATTGTTGAAAATGGACATGTAAAAATTGTGGGTATGTGTATTTTGTGCGTAAATGTGTAGATTAGCTCTTATTTGTGAAAATAAAGTGCCTATCTAGTGAATTGCATGCTTTGGTGTTTTGTACCGTATGCTATTTATGGTATGTACATTATGAGAAAAATTATCGTGTAGTGATAATTTTTGTGAAAAAATGTGACATGTGCCGTGTTTTGTGACGGGTTATATGTGAAAGTGTGTGCCGTGCGTCAGACGGATTTTCTTTTGAGAATGTGCTATATAGTGTGTGCCGGTGTTTTGGGTGACGGACTTTGTGGGGAAAATATGTGCGATATGTGCTTTAGTGTTGGGACGGATTTTCTTTTGAGAATGTGCTATATAGTGTGTGCCGTGTTTTTGGGTGACGGACTTTGTTCGTGGGGAAAAATTATATGCATGATATATGTGGAAAATTATGTGTGCATTGTGTGCCGTGTTTCTGCTGACGGGTTACATGGAAAAAGGATATATGTATAATGTATGTATAAAAATTATGTGCAATATGTGCCGTGTTTTGCTGCACGGGTTATATGTGCCTTTATATTAAGTAATCTGTGATTGACGTACCTTTGCCGTGGTTTAATACCTAGGATGCGGGGCTTACCTGGCCGGGAAGGCCAAGAGGATGAAAGGAGCCCAGGGGATCGCTTTCGAGGCCGCGTTGTTGAGCTATGGCAGCCGGATGCCCGAGTATTTCCGTTAAATGGCAGGCCGAGTCCCCTCGAGGATTTGGTTTCCTGATGCGCTTACGGCCTAGGTGTGTTTGTTGAGAACCCGGGCCGGAGTGTCCGACACGAGGAAGAACAAGAGTGTCTTCACGGGCCTTTCTGAGTACTTGGTGGGATACCACCCACACCTTCCACCCTGAGCAGGGGCGAGGTGACAGCGACGCCCACTCGATTTCTGCCGCTATTCACCCAGGGCTCTCCTTCAAAGGGGAGCCTCGCGAGGCGTGGAGAGACACGATCCTACTTGATGATGTGTCGACCAGAGCCTGCCGGGCTTTGAGCCTCACGGGTCCTCGCAAGTGGGCCCAGGGATTGCCGGAGCGCCGCACAAGTGGGCAGATGAGGATCACGGCCAGTATTGGGGCCTACATCCAGGGAGTACCGGCCGGGTGGCAGGAGAGCCCGGAGCAGCTTGGCGCGCCTCCTTCTTGTGGTATGCACTCGGCCCGAGACTTTGTTTCTCGAACCACGCGACCGCACTCCCTTTGCTCTGTTGGAGAGCTTGACTGATCTGGATAGGAGTCTCGCGACATTGCTTGGGGCGAGGCAGGCTTGGCCGAGCTGCTACTTCTCCTTGGACCGGTTTGCAAGCCGGGAGTGGCCAGCCATTGCCCGGCTTTTGCTGACTCTTTGCTTTGGAGGTATGAGTTTATTGTCGTTTTTGGATTTAGCAACTTGTCTTTTCTCCCGTTGTCTTTTGCACCGAGCCTTCTCTCGTTTTTGTCACGAGGTGTGTGGTTTTATGAGGTTTTCCAAGTGCTTCCCGTGCAGGATAGAGATCCTGGGGCCAGTTGTTCAACCGCGCACCTTTGCTATGCTTTGGCCCCGGGCTCGTACGGCGAGGAAGAGGAGGACCATCCAGGGGAAGCTCACCATCGCTACGAGGATGTGCAGGAGCGTTTGGAGCGGGATAGCCGTGAGGGGTTCGTCCCTACGTTCCCCGTGGACTCGGTATGAGGGAGATGAGTTCGAGGGGGCTCCCCGAGGTGAGCAGCTGCTGGGCGGAAGATCTTTGCCGCGAGGCTTGACTTGTGACGCCATGTACCTGGGGGGCTTGAGTCTTCCGAGGCAAGATGGCTCCCGTGTGCTTCCCGTGGCTCCGAGGACCCTCCCTTTGGGATGCTTGACTCCCTGGGACAATGGACGTGCTTGACTTCGAGAGGTACCTCTGGCGGGTGTCGGCGGCTCGAGGAGTTCATTTTTACACTGGGCGAGGAGTCACGGGGCCTTCGTGAGGGAGGAAGCCGAGGACGCCCCAGGGGTACCGGCGCGGGGAGAGCAGGCGGCCCGCAGGCTCCCCGACAGGTTCCGTCTTGCCGGGACCGGATTTCACGGACGCCCGCTGGGGACGCGATCGAGGGAGGAGGGTGTCTCGCACCTGTCTCCGTTCGGGAAGCAGGCTGCCTGCCGGCATATAGAGTGGACCCCGACACCCGGATCGGCGAGCGTGTGCCGACTCTTTTCCATCTTGGGCATCTTTTAACGTTTTTCTCTTTTCCGCTCTGTTGAGTAGAACCGCATTTGAGTGAAGCGTTTCCTTGGCTTCTTGCCGGGTGCGGAGGTCCCGGGAGAAGCCTACGGATCAGATGCCGACTCGCCGTTCACGTGGCGACGCGCTCCTTCGCTAAGAAGATGGGCTGTCGAAGGTGTACCCCGTCGGTCTTCGCTGTCGTGTGCCGGCTGCACGAGCCTATGACCCTTCGAGGCATTCTGTGGACGTTCCCTCCGCCTAGAGCCGAGCCTGAGCCACAGCGGATGAGGGGCCTTTGGAGGGGGCGGCATAGAGGATGGATGCCGGGCGTCTTTCGGGGAGCTACGCAGGGCCTTCGAGGGAGCAGCCGCTTTTATCAGCTTCATGCCTCCGCACTTTGGCGCATATTGTGGATGTAGTGGGTTCCTCGTAGCCTTCTTTTCTTTTGATCCTTTCGCCGGATTTGATCCTTACGAGTACTTCTCGTGGGAGCCTCGGGCGGGTGCTCGGTATTCCGATGATGAGGATGTGACGGCGAGTTCGTTGGGATGCCCGACTTTTCTTTGGAGGATCTTGGCGAGGAGGATGATGATGAGGATTCTCGAGTAGTATTCATTTGCTTTCCCTCTTTTCATATCCCTCTCTTTTTTTTTTTTTTGTTTAGCAACGTACATTTTTTGGTACTGTAATAAACACATGTATTTGCATGGCAAACAAGTATTTTATTTTAAGATGTAATGTCATTCATTTTTGTGATTCAGGAATTGTCCTAGAAATTGTTGCTATTATTATTTTTATTTTTGTACATGCCACGTGAGCCGAGAGTGCGTTTGTGGGTAGTGTTGGTTTGCCTGAAATGGCTTTGGCCGTGTTTGGACCGTTTGGAGCAAGGTTTTGCCGAGGACAAGTGGTTTTTGTACCGTTTTCTCGGGGAAATGGGTTACTTTGCAGGAGGTCAGTACGGACATACTTAGCATGCAAAGAGGTCGTACGGACCAACCTTGCTGGGAAGGACATAAATGCTTTTCGCCTGGTTCTTCCTCATTTCCCCATTTGCGGCCATTTTCGAGCTTTCTTCCCCATTTTCTCTAGGAACCTCCATTTTTGCCATGGATTCTTCGTATGTCCTAGAATTTTGCGAGGCTTTCGCAGAGAGAGGCAAGCTAAAGCTCCTTGAGCGAGTTGAAAACGTGGATGCGGCGCCGTATGAGGCATCGGAGACAAGCTTTCGAGGTAAGGTTTCGTCTTTGCTCGGTTTGGTCTTTTAAGGAGTTGGTTCACGATTGGGATTTGTTGCGGGGGCTGCGCGAAGTTGCAGGATGTTAGGAGGCACGTAGTGTCTGTTTCTCCTACAATGAAATGGTGCCCACTTTTGAAGATTTTCGGGCTTTGATTGGAGGACCGGAGGTGGAGGCCATCTCGCTTCCTTTGGTTAGTGAATGCTGCTGGCGAGCGTGAAGCTTGCAGACTTTCTTCGTACTTCGTTGGAAGAAGTGCCGGGGCATGATCCTTGATTCGGGTCATATCGACATTTTCGAGGCTGCCAGGAGGCGGTTCATGGTTGATGATGAGTGACGTCTCTTGGGATGTATTTGCCTTGCCTTGCGTGATGGCGACGCTTTTCCGGTTAGTTCCCTTGGCATTTGTGATGGCGCTTTGCGCCAGGATGTGGTAGGGCCTTGCGCAGTGGAGAGGATATTGTCCCGTTGGTCTTTGGGGGAGACTCTTCATGGTATCGACCGTGCCCGGCGGCCGGGGATCGTTTTATGAGAGGGAAGCCCCGCTTTACTCACCTTGTAGGCTGCGAGAGAGACTTCGAGGCCATGCTAGGCTCCGACGTCGTTTAGCCCGTGGTCCTTTGCTCGCCGACCTCTTGTGTTGGATATGGATCAGATCCGCCGGGAGAGATGGATGGCACGGCTTAGTACGCATCGGATCATTTGGTGGGTTCCAGCGCTGGAGGATTGAGACCAGGGAGGATCTTGCGGGAAGGGTCCTACGTTGTCGAGTTCCGGTTTGTCTTGGTCCTCCTTCTATATTAGTCGCTTGTTTCCTACGGTTTGGGATGAAGCAGCGAGCCTTTGTTGGGGGTGGATGACCTTGCTACTGCGGAGGTAGTTCCTCTTTGTATGGCAGCTCAGAGGTGCCTTCTTGTATTGTGCTTTAGGGTATGCGGGAAGTATTCCGCTTTCCCTCCTGTGGTACTCCTTAGACGTCGGGGGAGCGTTGTGTTGACGGCTCGCATCCGGCCCGGTATGAGCGTGTTGGGCGGTCCCAGGGTAGTGGTCTTGGAGAAGCCTGAGGCGTGTAGCGATTCCGGGATCCGGTTGCCGCGCAGTAGCTATTGCCTTAGGAGTGCCGAGAAGCCTGGTCGACCCTTTGGATGTGACGGGAGACGCTTTGTTTGACTACGAGACTAGAGTTGACCGCGACGAGGAGAGGTCCTCTTTACGTACTCGCGGGGAGGAGATCCGAGCGAAGCACGGGCGAATGAAGCCACGAGAGCTACCGGATTATTTGACTCTACGGGGGAGGACCCCGGATCTCGGGACCGAGAGACGCAGAGTTGGTTCACGTGGAGCGAAAGAAGGTCGTCGGGGACGAGGAAGAAAGGAAAGAATGGCGAGGGACAAGCGAGATGGCGCGAATGACCTCCTAGGTATCCATTCATTGCATTGCAAACACATTATTAGTTAAATGTATTAAGCTGTCTTTTAGCATGTTGTGAACTTGAGAGTAGACCGTGCTTGAACTCATCAAGAAATGTTGTAACCGTTAGTGATTTGTGATTTACTTTTAAAGCTTTGTCGAGACGCAAGATCTCTTGTTTGCCTTTGCTTCATTTGTGCATTTTGTCGGCGTCCATCTTTGGACTTTTACATTTGCATTCGCGGGTGACGATGCGGCCCCATGACGGCAATCCCTTTGTTGAGGCTTTGTGCTTGCTGAGAGGTTGAATGCTCCCTTGACAAGCCGTTTTGACCCTTTTCCGTAGCTTCCTTGCCGCTTGTTGGCGTCGGGCTCTTGACCTCAATTTCGCAGCTTCTGCTTGAGCTTCTTTTATTTATTGTTTTTTTTTTTGTGAGCCCTTGCTCGAGCTCTCTTTTTTTTGTTTTTGTTTTTTTTTTTTTGAAGCGCGTGAGGCGAAGACAAGCCCCCCGGCTTGGGAAGTAGACATGAGTCGATCGTTTGATCTTTGAGTGACCCTTGGATGTCCTTTGATGTTGCCGCCGTTGTTTGACTTGGTCAAGGTGACCGCCGGGGCGTGTTCTTGAAAAGTGCGGAGCTTGATGGAGGTCTTGGTTGACATTCAAACTTTTGACTTTTTGTGTATTTTTAGACCGGACCAATTAAGGTTGCCTACGTTCCCCCCCGGACTAGAGGGCTCGGTCTGCGTAGTTCGACACTACATGGAGTGCCAAGAGATGATAGCTGTTCTTCTTCGCCGAGGCGAAGTATCTGCGAAGTTTGCTTCCGTTAGATGGATTCATGAAGGGATTGCCGTCTAGGTCCGTTAGCTTCATGGCGCCTCCGGAGAAGATCTTTTGAACCACGAAAGGGCCGATCCATGTGGGTTCCCATTTTCCCGGTGGGTTGGGTTCGAGTGGGAGGCTTTTCTTTGAGTACAAGGTCACCTTCACGATGTCTCGGGATTTGACTTTCTTGTCGAAAGCTCTAGCCATCCTGCTTTGATAGGCTCGGACGTGTTCCATGGCCTTTAGTCGTCCGCTCATCTAGCAGAGCCAATTCGTCATGTCGGCCGAGCCATTCGACTTCGTTGATGTCATTTTCCGGCGGCACTCGGAGTGAGGAATTTCTAGCTCGATGGGAAGGAATTGCTTCCATCCCGTATGTCGGGGCAAATGGGGTTTCTCCCGTGGCACATTGGCCTCGTGTGCGATAGCCCAAAGTGCAAGAGTGCGCCTTCTCGGGCCAATCTCGTCCTCGGGTGGTCATTTTTCGGATGATCCGTTCGAGGGTTTTGCTTGCCGCTTTGCTGGCGCCGTTTGTTTGTGGCCGGTAGGGAGAAGATTTGTGACGTGTGATCTTGAATTCAGCCAATGATCTGAGCCGAATTCCCTTCAAAGTGTGAGCCGTTGTCTCGATATGACCTCATTTGGGATGCCGTATCGGCATATGATATTTCCTTGAGGAAATGTGCGACCTTCTTGGAGGCGACTAGTACCTTGTAGGACTTAGCCGACCCATTTGGTGAAGTAGTCGATGGCTACTAAGATGAACTCGTGACCGTTCTTTTTGGCGGAGCGATTTTCCCGATGACGTCAATTCCCCAAGTGGCGAAGGGCGAAGGTGTAGTCATGCGGTAGAGATCGTGGGGCGGCGGATGATTGAGGTTGGAGAAGCAGGTGGCACTTGTCGCGGCTTCGGACAAAGTGGATGCAATCTGCCTCCATGGAGGGAGATCCAAGAGTAGCCCATCCACGAGAATGATTTGCATCGGGGCTCTGGCATTCATGTGGGGACCGCAAGCCCGTTGTGGACTTCGTTCATGAACTTGCTACGCTTCTTCTTGGGCCGCGCGAGTGTAGGAGTGGCCCGTGGTAGCGTTTCTTGTATAACATGTCCCCGAGGATGTGAAGTGAGAGGCAAGGCGTTTAGGGCCATGATGCTCTTGGTTTTGACCCTTACATTAATGTGTTGACCTTCCTTGTTCATGAAGGCGGTTTCCCGTTCTTGAGGTATTGGAAGATGGGTCAGTTGTACCGTGGCTCATTGACGGGTTTCAGGTTTTGGTTCGATCTCACAACAGTAGGCGAGAATTTCCTTCGTCCGACTTTGAAGGGTTTGATTGCTTTTCCTTCGAGGGATTTCCACAAGGGAGGCCGAAGGTGGCTAAGGCATCCGCAAACGAGCTGTTTCGGTCTCTTGGCAAGTAATGGAAGGTGACCTCTTCAAATTGTGTGATGAGGTCCTCTATGCGGCACGGCATGGTATTTTGCGGGCCCGGGTCTATGGTTTTCCACTTGTTGGAGACTTGGTTGATGATCGGGCGAGTCCCCATAAACTTCGAGTTTCTGGACATTCCTCTGAGTGCGGCTTAGAGTCCAAAGAGTAGCGCAGGCTTCATATTCGGCGGCATTGTTGGTTACCTCGAAATTGAGCTTTATAGCAATTGGGGTGTGCTCGTGCCTTGGGATCCACCAGAGCATACCGATGCCGTTTCCCTTTGGTTGGCCGCTCAGTCGAAGAACGGTTGCCATCGATTTTCGCCTTCGATTGCGAAGATTCCCTCTCTGAAATTGTGGTTCGGGGCCTCGAGCCTCGTCGGTTGGGAAATCGGCCCGGTTGTTCGGCCATGGCCCGTCCCTTGATTGATTTTTGGTTTACGTACTTTCGATGTCAAATTCCGCCAGGGAAGAAAGACCATTTGCGAGCCTCATTGACAGAGATGGTTTGTCGAAGAGGTACTTGGTTGGGTCCATTTTGGAAACCAAGTGTGTGTGCGTCACCGCATGTAGTGCCGTAGTTTCCAAACAACCCATACAGGCTGCACCAGTGAGTTTCTCGAGGGCGAGTAGTGAGTTCGCTGCCTTGAAACTTTCGACTAACGAAGTAGATGGCGTTTTCGACCCGAAGTGACTCTTTCTTTTCTTGAGCATGGCTCCAAGCTGCGGTGTCGGTCCACGGTGATTAGGTATAGCAACAGTGGCTTTTCCTCGTGGGGAGGACAGAGAATCGGAGGACTCATGCAAGGTATGCTTTATTTTTCAAAGGCATCTTGGCATTAGAGTTCCATTCGATGTCGGCGTTCTTCTTCATCGGCTTGAAGATTGGCTCGCACATAGAGGTCAATTGGTTGTGGCCGGGCGATATATTGCGGGCGGCCCATGAAGCTTTTCACCTCTGCTCCGAGTTTGCCGGTGGTCTCATTTCGATGATAGCTTTGATCTTTTGAGGATCCACCCTCGATGCCTCTCTCGGTGACCATGTATCCCAAAACCTTGCCTCGTGCTAACCCCAAATGTGCATTTGGCGGGGTTAAGCCTCATTCGAGTGTTTTCGGAGGCGATTGAAGAATTTTCAGGTGCTGAGGTGTTGTCCGTCCGATCCCTTTGAGTGAACGATCATGTCATCGACGTACACTTCGATCTCTTTGTGGATCATATCGTGGAAGAGGGCGGTTCTTTGCCCGTTGGTAGGTAGCCCTTGGCGTTCTTTAGTCCGAACGGCATTCTTGTGTAGCAGTAGGTTCCCAGGGGTTGTGAAAGCTTTGTCTTTTCTTGGTCTTCTTCGGCCATCTTGATCCCCGATTGTAGCCGGCAAAACCGTCCACGAAGGACTTGACTTGAAATTGGCGTAGTGTCTACCAACATGTCGATGTTGGGTAGTGGAAAATCGATCCTTAGGGACTTGCTTTGTTGAGATCTCGGAAGTCCACGCAGCAGCGTACTTTTCCATTGGCCTTGGTGACCGTGACAATATTGGAGAGCCATGTGGGGTACTCGATCACCCACGATGAAGCCGACGCGGAGCATTTTTCGATCTCCTCTTTGACTTGTAAAGACCATTCTGGCTTGATTCGGCGTAGCTTTTGCTTGATGGGCTTAGCCTCGGGATTTAAGGGAATCGGTGCTCTACAATGTTAGGATCTAATCAGGGCATGTCTCGGTAAGACCAAGCGAACACGTCCACGAACTCCTTGAGCGGTGCACGATCCAATGCGTCTTGCTACGTGCCGGTGAAGAAACTTCCGATTTGCGTCTCTTTTGGCTCTTCGGCGGTTCCCAAATTCACTTTGGTTAAAACCTCCTCGGCGACTTGGGCCCGGTTTTTCTCGTTTGACAAACATGCTTAAAGATGTGCTTAATGTATTGTTCGTTTAATGTGTCTGCTTCTTTATCAAGTGAATCGTTATTAATTGTTTGTGTGTTAGTTAATTTATCAGTTGTTAAAGATGCAATGAGAGGATACTCGGAAAGATCGAAGCATTCATTAAGAGCATACGGGAATACATTATTGGCTATGAGTTCGTAATCTTCTGGCGTGAGGCCATCGATGACTCGAGAGACTCAAATTCAAAGCTAATGGACTCGGGATGAGTTTTGACACTAGACTCTAGGACTCGAGGGGTCGGACCAGTTGTTCGATCATGTCCCTTTCTTTGGCGGTAGGTCCAGAGAATGTGGCCCAGCTTATTGAGTGGCAATGAGCTTGATAGGAGATGGGGCTTGAAAGGCCTTATGTCACCGTTCCCGATCATTGCTATCACGAAGTTATCGAAACAAAATCGATTAGATCCGGCATCTCGATTTCTTCTTTGAAGAAGCAGGTGTAGATGGTTCGTCCCAAGCATCGTCTGCGGAGTCTCTTGCTTTGGTCTTGGGCATTACTAGCTCGAATGCGAGACTCGTCCCGCTTGTTGAAGGCGAGGAGTGTTGACAGAGAGTTTTTCGAATTCTTCCGCCAAAGAGGGGGTTTTCCCGAACCAAAATTCGGCGTGAATAGTGGTGGTTGTGTGGATCCGGCCGAGGCGGTGTGTCGAGGAATGCTCTTCGGACGGGATTTGGCTTGAGGCCTCTGAATCTTGCCAGTTACTGCTGGAGCTTGTCCATGGTTGTCGGCCGGCTTTGTTTGGCGCCGATCGGCTCTGTTCCTTTTTCGGATCTTCTTCCAAGTTGCCGGCCTTCCTTGTGAAATCTTGGGTCATGTCGAAGCTGTGGGACGAAGATCGGAGATTGCGTGCAAGCCTCTTTTTGTTATACGTGGAGCGTTTACGTGGCTCGCTTGTCCTCCGCAATGTGTTCGGGAGTAGGAGAGTATCCAGGCCGTGCGGGTATTCTGTTCTTTGATATTGATGATACCGTTGAGTGCCACGATGGCGTTTTCCCAAACCGAGCCCCGGGATGTAGTTCATGTGCTTCATCATTTTCATCGGGGGAGGGATCTTGTCCCAAATCAAAGGCAGGTCGATGTGGCACACTTGGGCCTTTGGGCTTTCGATGGTGAACCCTGTTAACATCATGCCATCATCGTCGGGTTTGATTTCTAAGACCGGGACGCCGTTGGTATCGGTCCTTTCAGTGACTATGCTGTCGCCGTAGATGATGGTCATATCTGTTCCTTGGACGAACTTTACGCACTGATGGAGAGTGGATGCCACCCCATTGATCTGATGTAGCCAAGGGCGTCCCAGAATGGCAGTGAATGTGATCGGGATGTCGATGACTTGGAAGTAGGGGTGTAAACGAATCGAATCGAATCGAATATTATCGTATTCGATTCGTATTCGATTCGTATTCGAATATTAAAATCGATTCGTATTCGTATTCGTTTGTTATTCGAATATAAAATTTGATTCGTATTCGATTCGAAATTGATATCCGAATATTCGTATTCGTATTCGTATTCGAATAATATATAGTATATAATTCAAACCATTATTCCACCACCACCGTCAAATCTAAAACCTACCATTAACACCCAAATTTTAAACCATTACTCCTATCACCGGAATCGTCAACCTTGGCCGGAACAGTGGAAGGTGTTCACGAATAAGGTCTAAAGCTGAAGCGGCCATGGCGTTTTGCTCAGATCTAGCCGGAAAAAACCAGATCTGAGGGAGGGAGATATAGAGGGAGACGAAAAGGGAGAGAAGACGGATGGGAAGGTGTGGGCGTGCGTGAATCGGTGGATGGGGAAGGGAAGGGAGATAAGAATCGTCGGAAGTGAGGGAGTAAGGGTTTCGCCGGAAGTGGGGGAGGAGTTCGCCGGCGGCAGTGGGAGAGATGGAGTAGAGAGAGAAATTTAGAGAGAGAAAGTGTGTGTGTGTGAGAGTGTGTGTGTGTCTTGAGTCTTGATTTGGAAAGGAGGGTTTATATATATATATATATATATATATATATATATATATATATATATATATATATATATATATATATATATATATATATATATATATATATATATATTACTACATAATATTAAAAAAGTATATATATATATTATTCGAATAATATTCGCGAATACTCGAATCGAATATCGTGATATATTATTCGTATTCGTTTACTAATCGAATCAATATAAAGATTCGAATTCGAATTCGAATTCGAAATTTTCGAATACGAATACCGAATACTCGAATCGAATATCGAATCGAATCAAAAAAGTTCGCTTCGTTTACAACCTTACTTGGAAGTCTGTCGGGACCATTTGTTTTCCAAACCAAAGGTTCAAGGTGGCTATTCCCAAGACTGGGCGGGATGTTGAGTCGTATGCCTTGATTGCCTGAGTCGAGGGCTTTAGATCAGTTGCTTTGATCCCTAGCAAATCCATCATTTTGGCTGGAAGGACGTTCATGGATGATCCCCCATCTACCAACACCCGAGGGAGACGGCGCTCGTCCGGTTGAGCGTTATGTAGAGAGGCTCGTTGTGGTCGGCCCCAAATTTTGGAAGATCGAGTTACGTGAAGGTGATGATATTGCCGTAATTGACGTTGCCAATCATACGAACCGCCTCATCAGTGTCACCGTGATGGGAACCATAGTCTGGGCCGAGGCTTTCTTCCAACTTGAGCTTGTGCGGGTAAGATGAAGTGAGTAAGGACCAGAGTGAGATGTTAGCCTCGAGTGCGCTTGAGCACGTGTCAAGACAGGATCTTCAACCTTTGGGTCCAAGGTTTCGGCTTCTTTGGCGTAGGGCCCCTTTTCACCCGTGGCTCGTGTATGGCCGGCCTTTTGTCCGTCCGTGGAGGATTCATGCGGGATTTGACCGAACGTGTCGGAACATTCACCTCGGACTTATGGCTTTGCTTGTCTCTCCCATTTAAGGGAGTGGGAGGTGCACGATTGGCGTAAGGCCGCACCGCGCATTTCAATTCGTTCACTTTGTCATGGCTTTTACCGAAGCATCAATAGTGGCTTTGAGATCTTCCCAAGACAGGGGTTGGATTATCTGGACCTTCGGGCCTTCGGTGGCGGTGCGGCTCGTCCACTGATCATGGAGCAAACATTGCCGTGGCCCCAGTGCGTAACTAGGGCCGGGGAGATTTCTTTGGAGTAGATGACATAGTAGTCAAACTTTCTGAGGGTTCTCCAAGGGTTCCGACTGTGGGATCACCAGATTCATACCTCTTTTTCGGTTTTGTTGAGAAGATAGCTTCTTCTTTCGTCGAGGACGGTCCTCGTTCATTGCATCCCGGAATTCCATTTCCGCACAAGCACCGCAATCTTGCACGTCCCACCGATGTGTTCGTTGTTCGGCGGTGGTACCGGGACCTCGGGAGGCTGGATGGGCGGGCTTTCCTCTGGAAGGTCTTGTGGCCTTACGTCATAACCGCATGGCTCGTACGAGGGTAACAGGTTGACTTACGGGAGACAATGAGAGACGTTAGAGGCCGTAGGAGCGCCATGGCTTGGGAAGCCCCAGGTGGTTGGGTGGCTAAGGTTCGAAGTGGTGCATGGCACCTTCGATCCAGGCTTGTTGCTCACCTTGACGTTTCTCAATAGCCATGAGGACCTGCCAAACTTCTTCCGGTGTTGGGAAATTTCTTGGGGGTAAGGTCCCGTTCCCATCGTTGTTATCCACCGACTTGGCCATGGGGAATTGACGGACCGTCCCGGTGACGGAGCCGGGAAGAAGGTAGGACCTTCTTTGTTTTGACACTTGGGAGACGGGTTCCCGGGTACTCTCGACCACTCTCTGTTAGCTGGAGGGGGTGATGGGCAAGGTTTAGACACGGGAATGGCCTAACGGGATAAAAGGGGAAAGCTCACGTGGCATGCGGTTTCCGCTTCTTTTATTTTTTGATTTTTTTGTTGTTTTAATTTACTTAAAACAGTATTTTCTCAGAATCCTAGGTAGGTTGGAAAAGATTGCTCTTCTTTTCGCAACTATGCTAGATCTGGGTCGATGGAGACCATACGTGCGGCTATAAGCCCCTCGTTTTGCACCCGTATTTCGACATCCCAGGGTGGACGGCCCTGTGCGAGGGTCCTATAGTGCAAGCGGTTTCCACCGGCCTAAAAGAAAAATCGAACCTAAGGACCGAGCCTGTCATGTTCGTTTTGATGCGTTAGCCATGTGAATAGTGAACTGAGCCGGCCACTGAGTCAAGATCAGGTCAAGAGTTCGGCATGACCTCTCTTTACCTTGCTTGCGCAAGGGATACGTGACGTTAGGCGTTGGCCGGGTCATATTGTCATGGCCGACGTATCAAAGGCGTGATGACATGGTGTCATGCGAGCATGGATGTATATCCGGACGGAACATCGATGCAGGTGTAGCTTCGGAAATCAAGATCGGGTCAAGATTTTAGCATGACCTTTCATCGCTTTGCTTGCGCAAGGGATCTTGAGTTCCGAGCCTTGACAAAATGGCCGGCATGGTATATGTATCCAGTGTATGACACGGACCGGGTAAAAACCAACCGAGTCCGGACAGGGTGTGACTCAAGACTCAAACGTGCGGGGTTGACGCTTGGCTAGGATGGGATGTTTGGAATGATCCCGTGCGCGCCAAGAGGCCTAGGAAGACCAAACGGATCGCAACCGAGACCACTCCGGGTTAAGGGTTGTAGTGTGCGGTGTATCCGAGGCAAGCGGTGCGCATAGTGTGCGGTGTAACCGAGGCGGTGTGAGTAGAGTGCGGTGTAACCGAGGCAAGCAAGTGCGCGTAGTGTGCGGTCTCTAAAATTCTTTTTCTGAGTAAAATAGAAATTTTTGAAGAATTTTAAATGTATGCACAGATGTATATTGATGCATTTTTGTATTTTTATTTTTTGTAAAATAAAAACGAAGCACGTGCACACACACACAACAGTTAAAGGAAGGGGTAAAATGAAAGTTTGACCCTCATCATCGTTTTAAAAATCTTTTGTTTTGTTTAAAAGTTTTTAAAACAAAATTCCCCAGCGGAGTCGCCAACTGAAATTACCCGGGATCCGGCTCGCGCGCGGAGGCCCCGGCATCTCGCGCATTTCGTCGCTGTTCGGGAAGTCGCCCGGATCCGAGAGGCAGCACAATCGCGCCCCGGCATCTGGCTTATTCCGTTTTAGCGTTGCGTGTTGGAGGTGTCTCGCCGTTTTGCTTTCGCATTTTGTAGAGTCGCCACGCCGTTTTATTAAGCCCAAAACATTGAAAAAGGGCATCAGTTTAAAGATAAATTTTAAACTGTTTTTGTGTGATGAGATTTTGAGTTCGGAGGTCAGATGACTCCCCGGGAAGAGAATATTAGAATATTAGAGCTCACCCGAGTAGCCTCGTAAAACGAGTCTTTCGGATACCCCTAATATCCTTTAAATGTTGTGTGTGTGTGTGTGTGTGCTTTTAAAAATGCATGCTGTATCGGATGTCTACATTGTATTGAAATGTATTGAAATAGAATAGGAAGGAAGCCTTACCAATGTTGGTTCGTGTCTGTCTTCCGCAGGGGAATAGTGTTTGAGGTCGGAGTAGCGTTCCGGATTGCTTCAGGGATGCCGGTTGTCCGCGGACAGAGTTTCGGCGTGAGTTGAAACCGTAGGCTGCGTTTGGGCAGAGGTTCGGCGTGCGTGGGGATCGTCGGGATCAGTCGGGCAGAGGTTCGGCGTGCGTGGGGATCGTCGGGATCAGTCGGGCAGAGGTTCGGCGTGCGTTGGAATCGTTGGTTGGATTCGGGCAGAGGTTCGGCAAGGTTTGGGATCGCCGGTTTGACTCGGAAAGAGCCGGGACACCGTGGGAAAGACCAGGCAAGGCCTCGGAGGACCACGAGGGGCCTCAGAGTACCTCGAGAGTGCCTCGGGGCAGCGCGGGAGCGTCTCGGGAGCGCTCGGAGAGGCTTCGGAGCACCTCGAGGGGGCTCGGAAGGCCTCGGAAGGATCCGAAGGGGCCGGGAATGCCTCGAAAGGTCTTAGAAGGGGAGCCAGAAGGCTTAGGGAGGAAGAGAGAAGTGGGAGGTGTGTGAAAATGAGGAGGGGGAGCCCTCTATTTATAGTAAAAATTTCGGAGCAAAGAGGTCCGTACGGACCTTCTTGGTTATCCAGAATTTTGGATTTCCTCGATTTGAGGGAATCTGCAATGATGGAGAATATTCTGGAATGATGATGTCCCCCATGCAATAAGGTCCGTACGGACCATCTTGCATGCAAAGAGGTCCGTACGGACCAACTCTGCATGGAAGTCATCATTTCTTCCGGGATTTGAGGGAATATTGTGGACTTTAAGGGGATTTAGTAATCATTGAAACAAAGAGGTCCGTACGGACCTTAATTGCTTTTCTGATTTCCTGAAAATTCCCAAAAGGTCCTTTTGTCCCTTTTTATCCCAGAAAGGCTCCTCCCTTGGTTTGTTTGGGGGTTTGAGAGGGTTTTGAGAGGGTTTTGAGTGAGAGAGGTCCCTGAGACTGCGTGGATGAGTCTACGGTGTTTCCCGTGTGTTTGAAAGGGAGTGATCCAGATTGGGGTACTTACACCCGGATAACCCCAAAAGTGCACTCGGTGGGATTTAGCCTCATAGAATGCTCCCGGAGTCTGTTGAAGAACTTCCTTAAATCCGTGAAGTGCTGCATATCTGACCCTTTCGAGTGAATAATCATATCATCCACATACACTTCAATTTCCTTGTGGATCATGTCGCGAAACAGGGTGGTGACGACCCTCTGGTAGGTAGCCTCAGCATTCTTCAACCCGAACGGCATTACAGTGTAACAATAAGTGCCCCAAGGAGTGGTGAATGCTGTCTTGTCTTGATCCTCTTCGGCCATCTTAATCGGGTTATAACCCGCAAAACCGTCGACAAAGGATTTGACTTCGTAGTTCACTGTTGCATCTACCAGAATATCAATGTTGGGCAAAGGAAAGTCATCCTTGGGACTAGCCTTGTTAAGATCCCGGAAGTCTACTCAAACCCGAACCTTCCCATTCGCTTTTGTGACCGTAACTATGTTTGCCAGCCAAGTTGGGTATTCAATCACCTTTATAAATCCCACCCGTAGGAGTTTCTCAATCTCTTCTTTCACCTGCAAGGACCACTCCGGTTTTATCCGCCTCAACTTCTACTTTATTGGCTTAATCTCTGGATCTAGGGGTATCTGGTGCTCTACGATAGATGTATCCAGCCCAGACATGTCTTTGACCAGGCAAAGACGTCTATATATTCTTTAAGCAATTCAACCAGGGCAACCCGTTCATCTCCGGAGAAGAAACTACCAATCTGCATTTCTTTGGGTTCTTCGGCTGTTCCCAGGTTCACTGTTGTCAATACCTCATCGGCAGCTTGGGCCCGGCTTTCCTTTTGTTCGTGAACCTGCTTTGAATTGTTTTCTAAAATTTGGTCATCAATTAAGTCTGCATTATCTTCAATTGAATCTGGCTTAATTATTTTTAGATCTTGATGATTCATTTTAGTTAAGCGTTCAATTGTTAGATTGGCAATTACGGGATACTCAGAAAGGTCGACCATTTTATTCAAAGTATAGGGAAAAACAGTGTTTACAACTCGAAGATGGTCTTCTGTCGTGAGGACATCGGACCGATCGGAAGACTCAAATTCAATCACAAGGGACTCTGAGGACTGACTCAGGACACGAGGAACAAATTTAGACTCAGGGGGACAAGGACGAGGTTTGAGCCCAAGCTTTCCAATCATAGTCTCCCTGTCTGCAACCGGTCCCTGAAATGAAGTCCAGTTCTGCAGCGGCTCCTCTGCGACGGTCTTCAAACTACTCAGATCTGCCACTGGCCCCCTTTCAAACTCTAGCACAGCTATCACCTCGCTATCAGAGGAGAAATCAATCAAATCTCCAAGATCTTCTGCGATAACAAACCTTTCTGCAAGCAACTTCTCTGTAGACACACCATTTTCGGATTCTGACAGCCCCTGATTCTCAAACAATTCTGCCAAATCACCGTCAATATCTAAGGGATCCACGCCAAGAATTTTGCATATTGTGGGTTCATCCAGAGCGAGCTTCTCAAACTGATTCACATAATCAGGTCCCCAGAAATGGTAGTTGTTTTCATAAGTGGCAGTGACACCTGGCCTTCTAGGCATACTCACAAGCATTTCCTTCACAGGGTTTTGACTGCTGGCAAACCTCCGAATCGTTTTCAATCTTTCTCCCATTTGGCTCAGCTTCGTCTCTGTGCAAACAAACATTTCTCCATCCTCTTTGACAAAGTGTTGATTCAAAGACCAGCTCTACGGGCGCATCTCAGGCCTCTTGTACCTCTTACCAACAGCTGAGGTTATCTTTTATTTGAACGCTTTAGTCATATCGTACACTTTGTCTTCTTTCGTTATTACATACCCCATGCCTCGCTTATTCCTCTTGGCTTCTGGCATCGCAAAATAGCATGGTCCTCATTAATTTCTAAGATAATATTTCTTGTTCATTACAAGTTAAAAAACTTCTTGATGAGTTCAAGCACGGTCTACTCTTGACTCTGCTAACCTGCTACAAAGATCTAAATTACAAAAAATGCCTAAATAAACTAATGTGTTTGCAAATTGGCAATAAGGGAATCCTAAGAAAAGATCTGTCAGTCGTCATTCGCTGAGTCTTCTTTGGTCTTCTTCCCTTTACCTCGACCCCGTCGAGTTTTCTTTCTCTTCTTTTCTATAAGGTCGGTATCCCTTATCCCGATCTCCTAGATCCTCACCGGAGCCTCTATCAAACCCGTGTCAATAAGTGCCCTCTCTACACGAGCACGAGTCCGCACTTCCTCCCTGCGAGCCTCGGGCCAAAGGAGCAACCTCGGACAATCTCTTGTATCGAGCCTCCATATCTCTGATCAGGTCACCCGACTGGTTATGGCGACTCGCCTTAGCCTCAGTCTCCCTCAGAGTCCTACTCGAGTCGCAGTCGGCCCCCAATAAAGCCTGACGTCTCTCCCCCAGAATGACCTGAGTCGCTCCCATCTCCCTCTCGTACCAGTCCAAGTAGACAGTGGTCAAGATGGTGCTCTTCCTGCTCCTGAAGATAGCCCTACGTGGGAAAGCAGCATATGTCCAAGCCCTCGAGAAGAATGAGAAGCTGGCTGGATCTCTCATGTCCAATGGCACCACCTCCATGGTCCGGATGTCCTCCCAATCGCTCAGTGGCTCCTGTAATGCCCCAAACTGCCTGGATACCAAGCAGGGAATGTAGAAGGATGACCAGCAGAACCCTGGAACCCTCACAGCATAAGACTCCTGAAATATCCTCCTGGTCTGCAATCTCCAGTGAGGTATCCACCAACGGATGTCCGAAGTGGATAGCCTAGCCATCGTCAGCTCCCAGCTACCCTGGTCCTGTTGCCTCGGTGCACCTCTCCGAGAAATCACCCAAGGGCACTGAGTCGGCAAAGCCCCTGGCAAAGCCCCGAGCCTCTCCTGCAGCCACAAAGTCAGTACAGCCGGACTCCCAGACCTCATGAAATGGTCTCCCCTAGCCATCCTGTCGATGCCATGAAGGGTCTCACCCAAAACCAGTGGGACAATGTCCTTCCCAGCCCTGCAGTCTCTCACCATGTCCAAGAGACCACCATGACAGATCCCCACGGACTCAGCAGTGAACAGAGCAGAAAATATGCAGAGAATGAAAGCATCCATAGCCACCGTGGTCGCAGCCATAGCCGGAGACCCAAACCTGCCCGGAATACCAGAAAGGTCAATCCTATCCGGGGCTATCATCATCCCCTCAGCCTCTTCCAAAGAAATCTGCAGAAAAGATGCAAGCTTTACCGCCACTGGCACGTCTCCGATCAGCGGAATAGATATAGCCTCAATCTCGGGACCCCCAATCAAGGCTCGGAAGTCTTCATGCGTTGGGACAATCTCGTTGTAAGAAAAGCAGTAAACATGTCTCCGGACGTCCCAAAACCTTGCTGCTGCTCTCAAAAGATCCCAATCAGGCGGGAGATCCCTCAAATGCCATAAAGACTTGATCTTGAAGGAAGAATCAAGCAGTCCCTTGTGAGATTGAAAGTTGTGCTTCACCCAAGATTGAAGATCGGACAGAAAACGGTCTCGCTTCCCCCTTTGCAATCTGACGGGCTTCTCCATTGCAAGATGACCAAAGATGGTGTCTTTAAGTCCAAAATGTGCTCTGGGAACAATTGGGACAAGTCTAGAGTGAAAATGAAATGAAATGGCCAAGCCTTGCTTTTATTCAGAAAATGACCGGTTCGAGACAGGCGCGTGAGCCGCACGGCTTCATTTGCCCTCTGGACAAAACCGCACGGCTACATTAGCCATCTGCAGAAAAAAATCTGCAGCAACCAAGTTGCTGCCCCAAAGGGAGTTTTCACCCCACTTTTTCAACCAAAACCTGTACAAAAACATGTCCAGAAGTCATTCAAGCATTTATATACCATTATAAATCATTTTGGCCCAGTTTCAGCCCCAATTCCAAGCAAAAAGCTGCCCCGAGGCTTAGATAATATGCAAATTTAAAAAGCATAAATTAGAAAAGTAAATAAAGCATTAATACAATGTCTTCGCCCCATCGGCGCCCAAATAAAGCAAAAAATAAACAAAGTGTGCATCAAATCGTGTTCATTGTTTGTTTTGTTCCTAAATCCACTCTAGAGACCTCCTAGGCCTCCGATTCTTCCTCTTCCTCATCACTGCTCAGCTCGTAGACGCTAGCCTCCCTCATCAAGTCCTCCTGGTCGCTCACGTCAGACAAATGGACATTATCGTACCCGTACTCGGCCAGTTTGCTCCCGAATGTCGGCGTTGGGTCCCCGCCCCTGAGGCATGGCACTGGAAGAGTACTTTGAGGCCGATGAGGTAGGCCGTGCCCCCGACATGCCGTCTCTTGCGCCCGGGCTCCTGTGCATCAGCTGCCGCCTTTGAAGCGCGAGCCGGCTTCCTCGAAGAGACCGGCACATGTCCTTCTAGCCCCTATTGTGCCCGACCGGCCTATCATAAGTGCGAGGCTGGAACACGAGAAAAAGAAGAGAAAAATCTCGGAAGAAAAATCTCAAAAAATCTCGGAATTGCAAAAAGCAAAGAAATGAAAAAGGGAAAGACCCTAAAAGTATACTTACAGTCTTTGTCGGGCGGCGGGGTATCTTGGGGCTCCCTAGTGTCGAGGACAGGAATCCTCATCCTCCTCGGAACTCCATGGACCACATAGGACGGAGTGCGCGGGAGAGATCGGCGGGTCGGTAGGCTCATCCTCCCCGTATCCCCGAGTGACCGCCCGGCTTCACTAGCTTACGTGGCGTCCTCGCCGTTGCTCCACAAACACAGCGTAGGGGTATCCATGTCAAAGTACTCCTCGGCGGCCACGCACACAGTACCTAGCAATCTCATCCTGCGGCCAATCCACAGGCTGCAGCATCCATGCTGGAGGATCCTGAGGAGTAATGGCGTCCAATGGAGGGACATGGCCATGCTGCCTCGAGAAACGGTCCACCAAATATATGACATCACATGTCAGCCCAGTAATCCATCTCCTCTGCCTCGTCGCCTCAATGGCCTCTCCTAGCAAGATCTCCGGATACCTGCCCCAAGGGTAGAAGTCCACTCCATCGTGCCCATCCCTGTTGATGACCGGCCTCACCATCTTATAATCAAAAGTAATCCGGGTCTTTCCCGTGAACTTATCCCTCGCATCTCCCCTCCAGCGAACCATAGTAGGGAAGATGGTGATATCGCTCTGTTGGTTCCACGGAAAGAACCTGATCACCTCACAGAACCAGACCTGCTTGTTCAAAACATCAAAAGGGTCATTTCTCTTTCATAAAAGTCTCAAAGGCAGAAAGTAAAATAGAAAAGAAAAGGAGACTACCTCAAGGGCAAATGAAAAGCAGTCCATGGAAGCAGCCTTATTCCGGCTGTACAGATCCAAAGAGAAATACAACTCCGCCAATCCGGCCTCGCCCCACGAGACCGTCCCAATCCCATCCACATTCTCTAGAGAGTCGAGGAGGCAAGTCATGGCCAGCGTCCCAGAATTAGCAAAAATGGTGACCGACAGCATCAACCATACGAAGGCTCTAGCCAGCTGCTGGGCAGTCACATCGCTAACGGCAAAGTCCCGTATGTAGTTCTGGACTGCCACCTCGACGTTCCGCGTCTCCATACCCAGTCCCTTGGGAATCAGCTCAAACCTGACCAAATCTCTGAACTCCTCCGCTGTGATATGGTCTCTCCAAGTCACGGGCCTCCCGGTGAACTGTAGACCCGGTGATAGCCGTGAAATCGGCGGGAGTCAGCGTCGGCTCTCCCGGCTCGGATGGAAGCTATGAGTGCTATCCCACCAAAACTAAGATAGGGCCTGGACCAAGCCCTTGCTCTTCGAGGTGATGAGGATCCCCCTGCCGATAGCCTCGATGAATAGATCTAGGCCGGTAGCCCGCACCAGCTGCTTGGGATTCACCCCATTCTTCTCGAAATCTGGCATCCTCTGCCAAAGTCTGACTGCTATCTCAGATGGTCCTCTAGACTTGTTCTCCTGTAGACAAGCACAACAAAGAAGTGTGTCAGTCCTTCATCATTTTCAAAAGCATGCATATATTCAAAAAAGTGCACATGTTTTCAAAAGAAAAGCATTCACAAAAGTTTTTCTAGCATCATTTGCATCAAAAAAGCGTCTTTCATCACTTGAAACACGTCATGTCAAGTCCCATTGCTTTCCTAAAGCACAAAATCACAATTTTCACAAATCTTTGCACAAAAGCATTATTCTTTCAAAAATGGCATGCATGAATCCTTTTCATCTTCCAAAAATCTTGTTTCTCATTGATAATCAAAATTTTGACCTAGTTCTAGCACATGCAAGAACTCCGTCTCACTTTAAACAATTATCATTCTTACTTTATTTTCGAGAAAAAAGTGGGTCATTCCCATTATTTTTATCAAATAAATTGCACATGCATGTTCTTAGCCTCATAGGTTCATCGTCAATGTCTCAAAATCATTCAGAAATCCTAGGAAAATCCTAGAAAATTCCTAAAATTCGGGTCAAGTCCTAAATCACTCAAAATTCCATCAAAATCGACGGAATCGAGCCAAATAAGAACGCTTACCCCAACCGGACGCGGGTTCGTCGATTTATGCTCTCTTCTCCCCGGGTAAAGCTCCGACGGAGGCGTAAGAAAGTCATACTTTCTTTCCGTTCGAACGAGTTCTTTCCTCCTCCTTCTCGCAGCCGCGGAGATGTTCCTTCTTGCTTGCCTCGGTATAGGATTGCCCTCCGGATCCATTCCAATAGATAGAAGCAAAGGGAATTGAAGAATTTTGCAGAAATTCTCTCCCTCTTCCTCGGCATCTCTTGGGCGGCAAGAATGCCCAATGCCCGTTCAAATCTGTTTTAAATAATCTGGAAAAATCAAGCTTCTAGCCGTACGGCTTCTTTTTCTCCATCTCATGCCGGGCGGCCTCATTCGCTCTGAGCATAAAATTACAATCCTGCCCCTGGACTTTCCACTTGGGCCTATAATTCCCGTTATCCTTTAACTAAGATAACACCCTTTTCAGAAGATGTCCCTCATCTCCTAAGCAATTAAGCTTTTTTCCCAGTCGCCTCCGTTAATTCCGTTATAACGGGATAACGCTAGGTGACAACCTCCGAATTGTACCTCTATCCCGGATAGTGACGTATGCTCGAGTTCTTCTTAACTTTAGATACCTCTATCCCGAGTTGTGAAGTATGCTAAAGTTCATCTAAACTTAAGCTACCTCTATCCCGGATAGTGATGTATGCTCGAGTTCCTCTTAACTTAAGCTACCTCTATCCCGAATAGTGACGTACGCTCATGTTCTTCTAAACTTAAGCTACCTCTATCCCGGATAGCGACGTATGCTAAGTTCTCTAAACTTTAGCTACCTCTATCCCGAATAGTGAAGTATGCTTAAGTTCTCTCAACTTTAGCTATCTCTATCTCCTCGATAGTGATGTAAGCTCTAGTTTCCTCAGGTGACAACCTCCATTAATTGTCAATCAGGTGACAGCCTCCATTAATTGTCAACCAGGTGACAGCCTCCATTAATTGTCAAAACCTTCAAGGATCCTAGACATCGTTCCTAACTATCTAGTGATGCTTGAACTACGATCAAGGCTTGATTCCTCCGCGATACGTAGGTAGCCTTTTATAAAAGGTCCAGCCATCCGACCACTTTGGTCACCCTGTTCCTTCGTCACTCATCAGTGATGAAGTAACCCCTCATAGAGGTTCAGATATCTGACCACATTGGTCACTCCTAGCATATCCCCAGTAGGATCAACTGCTTGACCTCTTAGGTCATTTTCTCTTTTACTTCCCCAGCAAGAGACCAGTTTCTCTTCTCCATTCCCCAGCGGATCTATTCCGAACTACGGCCTGGCTTGATTCCTCCGGGATACGTAGGTAGCCTTCCAAAGGTTCAGCCACTCGACCACCTCGGTCTCTCAATCCGTCTCGGCATTCGCCAGATCGGATCCTTTTCTATCGACAACCCCACTCGCCTTGCAAGTGACGTTGCCGAGGGGCTTCTGTAAGTACCCAAATCTGGCTCATGCCTTCCGGTTAAATTTCCCAGCAATTTCGGTAAGTTTCCCAGTAATTCCCCGGACCATCCTAGTGTTCCGGAAATATTCCGGAACTGTTCCAAATTGATTATGGACTGAAAGGGAGCCTTCCCAATTAAGAAACACGTTTTTCTTAATTGGGAGGAGGCTTCTAGAATTTGCCACCTTGCATGGTTCTAGAAATGCTGAGTCACAAGGGATAATGCCGCACGGCTGCATTAGCTCGAGGTCCCTAGCCGCACGGCTTCATTGGCAATTTCCAGACTTCCTATAAATAGAGCCCTCCTCTACCCATTTTACATACGAAAAATCACCCACAAATACTCATAATACGTGAAGAAACCTCCCAAGAACAGCTGAAAGTTCAAGAAGGTGAAGAAGAAGCTCAAGAAGTCATCTCCCTCCTCCTTGAAGGCCCAAGATCAATCCTCTCCTCCTAGCTTCATCCAAAGAAGAAAAGGAAGCCATTGGTAACCTCGCACGCCCTAACCTTGCATCTTAATTGCTCTATAGTTGCTCATTGCATTGCTTTTATCTTGCTTGGGACTTGGTAGATTAAAGATCATATCTTTATATTCCCCCTTCCCCTTTGCATGCATTAGGCACCATTTGCCATTAAAAATGTAGTCTTTATCCATAAAGGTGCATCCTTTGCACCTAAAACCCCCTATTTTCCAATAAAAATGTCATCTTTATGCATCCTTTGCATATAAAAATCAAATCTTTTCAATAAAAATGCATCCTTTGCATTCAAAATCCCTTTTCCAAGCATCATTTGCTTTAAAGATCCTATCTTTACATCGTTCCTTCCATAAAGGTTTCATAATCTCTTTAGAAAGGGACAACCTTTGAACCCTATATCTCCGATTATCACTTAAGATGAGTATGAAGCATCTATACGAGCTCGACCGTCTTAAAGTGTAGGATTGATGGGCTAAGGACCCTCCTTTTCTAAAGAACCTCATCTTTGACTATAAAGAGAGTCATTCTCTCGATCACGCAAGCCCCGAGGTCAAAAAAAAAGCGATGATCACAAGTCCAAGATGAGGACGGGATCATAATCCCGAATACATAAAATCTAAGAAATCCCGAGCGACAACCAACAAATGGTTTGTACGTCCGGAAGACGACTTGGGACATTCCCTCCTTATTTTCAAACACATGCACATAAGAAAGCACGCAAGCAAGCACGATTAATGGGATCTTGGGAGACTTGCTCCGGCAAGGCACCTTGGGTGAACGACGATCCGTTCTTCCCAAGGGGTAACTTAACCTCCGAACCCATAAAACCTTTTTTTCAAAGTTTTGAGGTAATCAAAATGGCGTGGCGAATCCGTTTTTCAAATTAAACCGGATGTCTTCAAACTCGCGTGAATCCAACAAACAAAAAAATTTGGGGCACACATTCACAACTTCCTATACACATCAAGAGCCAACGATTCTCACGGAGCCAAGGCTTGATCTCAGCCCCGGAGGTTGCTGTTTGAAGGCTCCTATATCTAACTTGATATAGGAAGTCGGGGATCTTCAAGGGTAACGATTTTCTATCCTTTTATCTTCCTTATACATGAGATCTACGTACTAAATGTGTTGATAATGATGTATCTTGATTAAAATTGCATGCTTTAGTCTCATATTGCTTAGATCCGTATCTGATTGCATACCATTTCATGTAATAGCTCCGGCTTGACATTGTCTTGGCATGAACACTCGAGATGAGTGTGGATCCCTCATATCCACACCCTCTTGAAGTGTTCACTATTGATATACTTACTCTCTGAGACCTATCAGTGAAGTAACTTGGCTATATTAATGCCTTGTTGCCTCTGAAAATCTCAGTTGTTACAGTCTCTGCAAATGGCTAAGTATGTCACGCGACATACCTTGCCAGGCAACCTATGTCACGCGACAAACTTGGCCAGTTTGCAGAGCCTTCATCTTTTCAGTTTGTAATCTGATTTCAACCTTTACCATGCTGTAATCTGATGTCAATCTGCAATTTAATAGCATCTTTGTACATAAAAATGCCATCTTTTCATCAAAATGTCATCTTTATACATGAAAGTGGCTTTCTTCGCATTAAAATAGCATCCTTTGCTATTAAAATAATATTTTTCTACATAAAGCAGCTTCTTTTGCACTCAAAATACCATTTTTACATAAAAGTTGTATCCTTTACACTTAAAAATGCTTTCTTTACATTGAAAATGCATCCTTTGTCCCTAAAACCCATTTTCATGCATAAAAATGCATCTTTTGCATTAAAAATCATTACTTTACTTTAAAGTAGCATCCTTTGCTTTCCAAATGACATCTTTATACATCATTTACATATAAAACATTATTTTTCCACATAAAAATGCATCCTTTGCATTAAAATTCCTTTCATTGCATAAAAAGCCTCCTTTGCAATCAAAAAGCATCCTTTGCACTCAAAAATGTCACCTTTTTACTAAAAATGTCATTTTTTACATGCATTTCCCCATGTCCCCAATTGGTACTTGATGCAACCTTGGAACGGACCGGTGTAAAGATCCTATCTTTACACCGTTTCTTCCATTAAAAGGTGCCACAATCTCTTTAGAAAGGGATAAACCTTGAACCTATATCTCCGATTATCGCTTGAGACGAGCATGATAGCTCCAATATAAGCTCAATCGTCTCAAGGCGTAGGATCGATGGGCTAAGGACACTCCTTTTCTAAAGAACCTCATTTTGGACTATAAAAGAGAGTCCTTCTCTTGATCACGCAAGACCCAAAGGTCAAAAAGCGATGATCACAAGTCTAAAATGAGGACGGGATCAAAGTCCCGAACACATAAAAATCCAAGGAATCCCGAGCGACAACCAATTAAATGGTTTGTACGTCCGGAAGACAACTTGGGACATTCCTCCCCCCTCTCTTTTCAACACATGCACACAAGAAAGCACGCAAGCAAGCACGGAAAATGGAATCTAGGGAGACTTGCTTCGGCAAGGCACATTGGGTGAACGACGATCCGTTCTTCCCAAGGGGTAACTTAACCTCCGAACCCTAAAATCCTTTTTTTCAAAGTTTTGAGGAAATCAAAATGGCGTGGCGACTCCGTTTTTCAAATTAAACCGGATGTTTTCAAACTCGCGTGAATCCAATCTAAAAAAAAAACAAAATTAGAAATTGGGCACACATTCACAGTTTGGCGACTCCGCTGGGGACATCCCAAAGGAGAAAATCTTTCATTTTCAAAATAAACGATACCCGGTATATAGGTGGAAACCATTTAACCTTCATGTATCGCTCCCTAACCCGGGGCTTGGGATAAACGGTGGTTTAACAATCCCACGTACCGGTATCTCTTTTCGAAAAAAAAAAGAAAGAAAGCTTTTTTCCTTTGAGCGGGTTAGACTCCCGTCACAGATTCCAATTATCGTGCTTGCTTTCTTTGCCTTGCATTGCATCATTTGCATCTTGGAAATTGTGCATACTTTGAACAGGAAGCCTTCTCAAGGCTAAAAGGTGCCTAAAATGTTCGGAAAGCAACCTGAAATTGCAAAGGAGTGGAACCTGGAAAATTGATCCATGCAGTCGTACGGCTCAATCATCCTTGGATTCTGACCGGGCGGCCTCAGTGGCAATTCCACCAGGAAAAATTGAGATTAATCTGGCAGCCTTGGCAGCTTGGGCTATTCAGTTCCAAGACTGACTGGGGCTCCCAGAAAATTTACGTGCCTTATCTGTTGCATTTTCCCCCATCCCGAAAAATCATTCCTTTAAAACACATTTCTAAAAAATCTCTGTTTTAACTCAAAAAGGAATATTTTTAGGAGGCCGCACACTACGCGCACCTTATATATCCTGTACACTTTGCACGCACGTCCCTTTAAACCCGGGGTGGTTTTTCAGCTGCAGTCACGGACAGCCTTACGATGCTCCCGGGCGCGCACGGAATCACCCCAAACTCCCCATGGCAGCCAGTGTCGACCAATGCACAGTCCGTGTCACACGTTTCAAAAAAAAAACCGTGACTTTTGGTTGGTTTTTGGTCTAGTCCGTGTCATATAGCCCAGTTGCATATCCCCGTAAAGGTCAAGCCTTAGTTCATAACTGAAGTCAAGATCTTTCGCACAAGCGAAACTCTGCCGAAATTCCGACAAGGAAAAATCGGTAGAATCTTGACACCGACATTGACTTTGACCTTGACCCGCACGGAATGCGTAAGAGTCAAGACCAAGTCCATGCCAAAAATCCAAAAGATCTTTCGCTCAAGCGAAGCTCTGCCAAAATTCCGACAAGGAAAATTGGCAAGATCTTGACCCGGCATTGACTTCAATTTTGACTCACGCACTGCATATGCAACGAAGTTCAAAGTGACACTGTGTCATCCGGCTTTTACCGCCCGACCCATGCCTATTATCTTCTCGGACATTACCAAAAAGTCAAAACGTCAATCGCGCAAGCGAAATTCTGTTAAGGCTGAAAGACGAGACTTTCTCGGTATTGCCTTGACTATAATTCGCATCGCTCGTACGTTAAAAGTTCCTATGACCCGCTAGACCCGTTAGGAGCGTTCTTCTCTCTCGGTCGGTGGGATCCGCGTGCCCTATAGGACCCTCGCCCGAGGCTGTCCAACCTGGGAGGTCGAAATACAGGTGGAATACTAGGGGCTTATAGACGTAGTGACGGAACCCACTGATCCAGGATCTAGAGTAGTTGCGAAAAAGAAGGGCAAACCCCCTTTTCAACCAAATAGAAATAAATAAAAGACGCTGTTTTAAGTAAACTTGAACAATTATCATAATTGCATGGTCCTATCTCTGGAATCCCTAATCGAGACCTCCTCGGTCCGATCTCCGATTTTTCCCATCTCGACCTTTCATGGTCAAATCCCTAAGCGAGACCTCCTCGGTCCGATCTCCAATTTTTCCCATCTCGACCTTTCATGGTCAAATCCCTAAGCGAGACCTCCTCGGTCCGATCTCCGATTTCCTATCTTGACCTTTCATGGTCAAATCCCTAATCGAGACCTCCTCGGTCCGATCTCCGATTTCCTACCTCGACCTTTCGCGGTCAAATCCCTCATCGTGACCTCCTCGGTCCGATCCCCGATTTTCCATCTCTCCCTCTTTCGCGGTCAAATTCCCGATCGCGACCTCCTCGGTCCGATCTTCGATTTTTGATCTCGGCCTTTCAAGGACCAATCTTTCCCGATCAATTAGGATTAGGAGAAAATGTGTTTTAAGCAAAACTTAAGCAGATAAGTGCATGTTACTTGAGCCTTCAGCCTAAACACTTACCTTCGAGTCTAAATCTTACATACCTTCGAATCTAAACCTTACCCATCCCCGAGTCTAAACCTTGCCTGTCCTTTCCCCGCAGCGAGAAAAAAGTAGGCAAGAATACTGGGTTAGCGGCTTTTCAGTGCAGAAAACCTTAGGTTCAGACAGTTCGGCAGAATCGTCAGCTAAGAGAGTCAGAATGGCAGATTTGACAGAAAACAGTGAGGGTGCAGGAAATCAGATGGTTAGGAAGGAAGAGTTAGTCCTGGCCTTGGAAAATGCCCGTAAGGTTCATGAGGAACAGCAAGCCAAGCTTATCGATGCACTCCGTCATCATGGAGTTCAGATAACAGTTGAGTCAAACGGTTCTCTGGTAGTGGTCGAAGATGAGACTTCAGAAACAGTGATTTCAGTCCCTTCATCCTATAACCAAGACCTTCCATCCTACAGCCAATACCTTCCCCCATCCACATGCAATCCCTTGCCAAGGACCACTCCTCCTCAATCCTTTCTAACATCGCCCTCAGCTCCCCAGAACAGATTGGGCTTCACCCCACCTGTCTCTCAGTTCCAGCAATACCTGCCAGTTTATGCTCCAATTTCACATAATCAGTTTGAGTTATGTGGCTATATTCTGAAGCCCCTATACCCACCTGAATGCAATCATGAGTTGCCAAAGGATGATTCAAGTTTTCAGATGTCACCTATCGGACTTAATGAATTCAGCCGTCAGTTTCACCAGTCTGCTACTATGGTTCCCTCTGCTGATAAAAGTCCTGTTGCGAGTTCCAGTAACTCAAGAGTCCCCGTTGACCCCCATGTAGCAATATTAATGGAGCAAGTGAAACAAATGCAGTAGAAGCTTGACCTCATGATGAGTATCAGTACTCCCTTGACCCAAGATGTCGAACCAGGCAAGGAAATGATTCCACCAAGCATAACCCAATGCCACCAACACCAAGCAGCAACCATACCCAGCTCAGCACCAGTTCCTCACAAAGGAAAGAGTGTCATAGCCTCCTTCAGCCAAATCTAACAAATGAACCAATTGGACAATGGAAATCCAAGTCTTGAGAATAACAATGTCTCCCAAAAACTCCGCTCCCTTCATTTTGACAATGCAGAGATGCCTTTAAGCAAGATTCTGGAAGAGCTAATGAAGGAAAAGCTGATAAAGCCACTGGAGAATTGGAAGCCCAAAAACCCCAACGTTTGGTTGGATGAGTCTAAGCATTGTCTTTTCCATCAATACCCTGGACACGACACTGATGATTGCAGCTATTTGAAGTATTGGATCCAGAAATTGATGGAAGATGGGAAGCTCGAGAACCTCCATGGGCCAAAAACAGAAAGCTATGGTAAGAGGTCGATTCAGAAAGTGCAAGGTCAGAAACGTCAGCCTGATGATTTAGGGATGCCCATGAGCAAAATTTTTGGCAATTTGGTGAAACGAGGCCTTCTCACACCTCTCGAGAATTATAAGCCGAGAAACCCACGTAAAGTTGACAGGACCAAGTTCTGTGAATACCACAAGCATTGTGGTCACGTAACAGACAAGTGTTTAGATCTGAAGAAAGAAATTCAATGGTTGATCTACGAAGGAAAGTTCAAGCTCCTGGGCGAGTCCAACCGGAGAAGAGTAGCTAGACTAGGGTCTACTTATCCTTAAGTAAGACTAAGAAAAAATATAATCTCTCAGCCAGCCTTCATAGGTTCTAGTACTTTTCTCTTTCAATCAAGTCCTCCACGGACATTGTAATTAATCTTTAATTTTCTATAAAAGAGTCTTCTTCTTTTCTTGCTAGACTTAAGACATTATTTACACACCTACATTACATTTAATGAAATGGTTTTATTTTATATGATCACTTGCATTGCTCAACAAATAATCTCTTGAAATAATTAACGTTCCGATTAATCGTTGTGAGAAAGTCAACTAAGGCCTTCCCCATACACTTTCCTTACCCCACAAAAGGCCTCCATCAAGCCATACACTTTCCTTACCTCACAAAAGGCCTTCATCAAGCCATACACTTTCCCAATCATGTCCTCATCGTCACCTTGACCAAGTCAACGACGGCGGCATCGTCAAGGGACAACAAAAGGCCACTCGACTTCAAAAGATTGACCCCATGTCGACAATAATCTAGGAGCTTGCCTTAGTCCTCAAGGGTATCAAGAAAGTTCAAGCAGGGGCTCGCCTTGGCCCTCAGGTGCTTCAAAAAAAAAAAGAGAAAAAAAAATGTAGTGCAAAAAGAGTAATACCCAGCTAGGCTGAAAATCCCAAAAAAGGGCAGTCTAGGCAAAAAACAGGGTTGCACATAAAAAAAAGAGAAAAAAAATGAGGCCAAGGACCCAGCACCGCCCATCAAAAGCTTGACGGACAGAATCAAAGCTCAGAGAACGAAAGTTGTCGATAACAATGGGGCGGTCGAAGCAAAGCCAGAAGCATTTCATAAGCCTGTAGGCACGTGCAAATCTTTTCTTCCCCAATGAGAGAGGAAGCAATCAGAAGCAGTCGTCCAAGAATGACTTGGTCAAGGAATCATCCCGAGGCCCACGCCTCATCATCCAATCTTCTCATCCAAACCATTCCACTAAAGGAACCACAAATCCCATTTCCCAAAGCCAAACACAGTCCGGCCAAGGCCGAACTACGGCGACCTGAGCTCCTCACAATGAGGGGAACGTAGGCAACCGGAAATGGTCCGGTCATAAGCACATTCAAATTCCCAAAAATTCGGTCTCTCCCATAAACACATCCAAATCCCAGAAAACCTGGTCTCATCAATGACCTCCTTATACACAGAGCTTTCTTTCACACACAACCAACCTTGATCCGCGACATCGGTTGACTTTCTCCTCATGATTAATAAAAATGTTTTTTCATATCGAGATTAGTGGTTGAATAACCCGAACATTAATAAAGGGTTTTAAGCAATCTTGTGATCATTATAAATAAAACAAGTTTTCAGATGTCTTGACAAGTCTTCTCTTTCTACATCTTAGGAAAAATAGTGCTAAACACTGATTTTCTGTCAGCAGGGGCTTCCATACACTTTTACCAGCCTTTCTACGCTTATTCTCTCTCAAAAGAGTCAAACCCAAAGTGAGTTTTTTGTGCCTACGTCAAATGAGGCCATCAAAATAACACAAAATCGGGATCTATTCCCACCTTTCGAAAAAATATGCCCCTGCATGTATATATCTTCCTAAAATTCTTCTCTTCGTCCACATCTTCTTAAGGATTGACTGGGTGACTAAAGAAAATAAAAGAGAGAGTACGAAAGGATAGGTCTTCCCTCTTCTGCTACAATTCGCATTAAGGTTGCCTTGAAACTCTTCAAGGCTGGGGGCTTTGCCAAGCCGTTTCTTTAGACTGGGGCTTCTTTGGCCATTTTTGGGGTCCGCATTGGGTTCCTCACCATGTTACAAGATGGATTCAGTCTTGGTCAGATTAACCTCAGGATCACTTCCGCAGTACCAATCATATTGGGATTTTTGCTAGACTGGGGCTTCACTAAGTCACTTCTTCGAAACCTAAGACTTCTCCTACTCAATTCGTCCAACCGAGACTTTGCAACCGGGGCTGTGCCAATGAAAGGATCTTTTCTTGCTTTAATAAGACATGGGGGTTTGTAGAATGTTTTTTTCCTTAAACCGGGGCTTCGATAAGTCGCATCCCCCCCTCGAAGAGAGGTTTGGTCACTTCGACATCTGCTTTAGTCTTTGGTGGTAAAAGCCTGTCAGCATCAGCTTCAAATTCCAGAGTGTGAGAAAGGAACATTCATCGAGACCCGAGGTTTAAACCCAGTCTCAGCCCAAGAGGGAATTCTAGTCCACGTTGACAACATCTCAGCAACAGCAGCAGTTCAGTCCGCACCCAAGGGATACGACCCCACTTGCTTGAAACCCGTCTTAAACAATTTTCAAACACATTCCATATGTACATCCAGACCCAGTCCCTACCATTGTTTCCAAGAAAAAATCACCCCTAGGCTCAAGTAACGTGCCAATTGCTAATAATAACATTTTCTCCCAAAAGCGCCTCCGTTACTTCCGTTATAACGAGATAACGCCAGGCGACAGTTTCCTAATTGTCAAAAATCCAACTTTAGCTACCTCTATCACAGATTGAGAAGTATGCTCAAGTTTTCCAGCTATAGCTGCCTCTATCTACTCGATAGTGACGTAAGCTTTAGCTTCCTCAGGATGACAACCTCCATTAATTGTCAAAATCTCAAGGATCCTAGACATCGTTCCTAACTATCTAGTGATGCTTGAACTACGACCAAGGCTTGATTCCTCCGGGATACGTAGGTAGCCTTTCATAAAGGTCCAGCCATCCGACCATATTGGTCACCTTTTTCTTTCACCATTCCTCAATTGTGCGTAAGCTTTTCACAATGGTATAACCATCTGACCATATTGGTCACCTTTTTCTTTCCCCATTCCTCAACGATGGTAAGATAGCTTTTCATAAAGGTTCAACTATATGACCACATTGGTCACCCCCCCTTTTATTTGGCACATTCCTAGTAGGATTGGCTGTTTGACCTCCTAGGTCACCACGTTTATATCCTTATAATAAGGGACCGATATCTCTTTGCCATTGCCCTGGTAGGATCAAGCATGTGATCTCCTTGGTCACCCAATTCCAACCCGTGTCGGCAATTCTAGTCCAATTCCAAAGGTTATGAAAAGCACAGTGCAGGCTATGTATGTCACGCGACAAACCTGGCCATATGGCTTACTACGTCGCGCGACATAATAAGCCAATATCATACATCAGCAATCTGCAGTGTACTGCATTCCCCAGGGCACTCCCCGACTTGTCATTAGCTGCAAACATCAGTCATCCACTTCTCAAATGCATGGGGGATGGTTCATTTACCCCATGTACACTCATGCATTCATCCACCTGGTACATATACAAGCCAGAAATCCATTTAAGCCATCCATTCAAGCCATCTACCATACCATCATCCTTTCATAAATTCATGCAACAGAAGGAGCTAACAATGTACATACAAAATAAAGGAGACCAAGTCTAAAAGATGTGTTTTCCCCAAAAGGGTAAAAAAACCAAAAAAAAAAATCATAATAATCTAAGGGGGAAGGGGCTATTCTGAATCATCTCTGTCATCCTCCAAATTATCTTCATCATCTCCTGAACTATCATCTTCATCCTCAGCCTCCTCAGGCTCATCGTCAGGATCGTCAGAAGGTGCCTCGTAGGCTATGGTCTCTATGCGATAATAGTCATCAAGCTCAGTGATAACAGCAGAATCAAGCTCGTAGTCTGTGGCTGTCTCAGCCCCACCATCCTCATCATCATCATCATCAATCTCAACGGGTCCGTGAAGAGGCACATTTAGATTCTTTGTCCGAGGCTTCGGTCCGCTAGTGCCCCCGCTGGTACCTGCGTCATCAAAGCGGCTCTTCTTCTTTCTTGGTTGGCCAGGTGGAGAGATATCGATCGAACCCTGTGACCGGCACTGGTTCTTCCAAAAACTCATGCCTTTCTGGAGCTTGCCAATCATGCTCACAGCGCCAGTATAAGCCCTGGTCAAATGCCTGTAAGCCTGGGCCGACACCTGTTACAAACAGACATAATAAATGTCAAAATGTAGTTATTGATAACAAAAAGGGATGCAAGCAATCCAAAAGACACAAAGGGCAGTACATACGGATCTAGAACCTCGTGGGAGCAGCAGAAGAGGATGAGTCTGTGACATATCAATATGAGCTTGCCGCATACGGCCGCCACCCTGATAATCAATGAAAGTCGGAGGCAAAGGAGGTCTAGCCACGTGACCAGTCGAGGGTCCCGCACCCTAAGCACCATAGCCAACTCTGACCTATGGGGACTGAAGATGCCTAGCCACATATAAGGTGGAATCCCCTTCCCGTGTAAAGAGATGGCGTCAATGGTGTCTATATCATGACTTAGGATGACGTCATTTTGTTTAGGTGTCACCATCTTGAATCTGGCTGTGGGGACGACAACTTCTGCCGGGATGACCGCTTCTGCTCCAAACACTAAAGAATAGGGGGTTTGACCTGTTGCGTTCTTTGGTGTGGTTCTATCTGCCCATAGGACAAAGAGAAGCTCTTCTGCCCATCTTCCTTTCTTTTGATCTAGCCTTTTCTTTAAATTATTGATGATTATTTTGTTGCTTGATTCTGCCTGGCCATTAGCTTGAGGATGCACACGGTGAAGATGTCACCATCTTTACTCCCCACCTAGCAAGAAAGTCTTGGGTCTTCTTCTTTGATGAGCGAGAGCCATTGTCACATATTATTTCAGGATGGGATGCCAAACCTACTAAATATATTTCTCTTAATGAAGGTTATGACTTCCTTATCAAGAACTTGCACATAGGATTCGGCTTCCACCCATTTAGAGAAATAATCAGTCATAGCAAGCAAGAAAACTTTCCCTCCAGGAGCTTTGGGAAATTTTCCCATTATATCCATTCTCCACCTCGTGAATGGCCAAGGAGAGAGGATTGGATGAAGCAATTCTGCGGGCTGATGCAAGATGTCGCTATGCTTCTGGCAGGAGTCACATTTCTTGGCAAAGATGGCAACATCTTGGCGCATTGTTAGCCAGTAATAACCCATTCTTAGAGCCTTTGTATATAAGCTTCTTCCCCCAGAATGGTTACCACATGATCCTTCGCGTAACTCTCTCAGAACTTCTTTGGCTTGGTGGGCTTTGAGACATCTCAAATATGGGCCTGCAAATGATTTCTTAAATAGCACATTATCTATTAATATAAATCTTGAAATCCTTACCCTGAATGCTCTAGCATTCATTTCCTCATCAGGGATAGTACCATCTTGAAGATATTTGATTATTGGCTTTGTCCAAGATATCTCCATCTGACTGTCTGGAATGTCCTCATCTATGCAGAATAATTCTAACCTTTCCATAGCAGGGATGTCAATATGTATGATTGGAATATTGGTTTGAGATAAGCTTTTGAAGGCTGATCCAAGATTAGCCAATGCGTCTGCTTGAGAGTTATCTTCTCGGGGTATTTGTTCGAAATAAAATATTTGAAATTTGCTTGCCAAAATTTTTACAATGCCCAAGTAAGCTGTCATCTTGCCATTTTTTGCTGCATAGGAACCATTAAAATGATTTACAAGTAATAATGAATCACTATATACCTGTATTGCTTTAATGTTCATGTCCAAGGCCACGGTTGGGCCCACGATTAAGGCTTCATACTCTGCTTCATTATTGGTGGCTTTAAAATCACAACTAATGGCCTGGGGTATGATGTCCCCTTGTGGTGACTTTAGGACAAGACCTAGCCCTGTGCCCCTCATATTAGAAGCGCCATCTGTGTATAGAGTCCACATCCTCAGGATGTCCCCATCTTGGAGTTGTTGGACTTCAAGTTCCACTTCTGGTTGCATACTTGGACTGAAGTTTACCACAAAATCTGCAAGTGCTTGTGATTTTATTGCTATTCTAGGCTCATATTTGATGTCATAAGTGCTTAACTGAACGGACCACTTGGCCATCCTTCCTAACATTTCTGGTTTTCTCATCACACTTTTTATTGGATAGTTAGTACGAATGACAATAACATGAGTTTCAAAATAATGCCTTAACTTAATTGAAGCAGAAATTAAAGCTAATATTAACTTTTCAAGGTGTGAATACCTAGTTTCCGCATCAGTAATGTTTTACTTACATAGTATATTGGCTGCTGGATGCCATCTTGATCACGGACCAGGACTGCACTAACTGCGGTTTCAGAGATAGCTAAGTAAACACACAATGGCTCACCTGCTTGAGGCTTTGAAAGAAGGGGAGGTGTTGACAGGTACAGCTTCAAATCTTGAAAGGCTTTTTCATGCTTATCAGTCCACTCGAACCTAGAATTTTTCAAGATGTCATAGAATGGCTTGCATTTGTCTGAGGATTTTGAGATGAATCGATTCAATGCTGCCACCTTCCCTGTCAATCTTTAAACATATTTTACGGACCTGGTCGAGGTTAAGTTGATAATAGCTTTTATTTGTTCTGGGCTTGCTTTTATCCCTCTCTACATCATCATGTACCCCAAGAATTTCCCTGACTTCATGCGAAAATTGCACTTTGCTGGGTTCAGCTTCATGTTGAACTTGTCTAGGATGTCAAATGCTTGAGCAAGATCTCGAACATGGTCTTCAGCCTTCTTTGACTTTATTACCATATCGCCGATATATACCTCCATAGTGTCCCCAATCTGCTCTTTGAACATCATGTTGACTAGCCTCTGGTATGTAGCACCTGCATTTCTTAGTCCAAAAGGCATTGCGATATAACAATAAATACCTGTAAGGGTAATGAAGGCGGTATCCTCTTGATCGGATGGTTCTATCTGGATTTGCTGGAATCCTGAAGATGCATCTAAGAAAGTCAACACTTCATGTCCAGAAGTAGCATCTACTAGAGTATCAATGTGTGGCAAGGGAAAAGGATCTTTGGGACAAGCTTTGTTTAAGTCTTTGAAGTTAACGCAAACTCTCCATTTTCCGTTCTTCTTTTCTACTACCACCACATTTGCTAGCCATCTTGGATATTCGACCTCTCTGATCATCTTAGCTTTGAGTAGTCTATCCACTTCTTCTAGAATTATAATATTCTTTTTCTGTGCGAACTTTCTACTCTTTTGGTGGATCGGTCTGAAAGATGGATCGATGTTGAGTTTGTGGGTGATCACATCTTTACTGATGCCTGTCATATCTTCATGTTTCCATGCGAAGCTTCTAATCCTGCTTCTCAAAAGATTAAAAACAGTCAACAATGAAGGAAATTGAAATGAAGCTAAGGAGGGTGCAATGGAGTATAATTGGTACAATAATGTAATCTAGGATAGCTCGATCATGTAACGAGGAAAACCCTTGAGATAATTATCTCGCCGGCACAAAACCTCGGGAGTGATTATGAGCACCTACCTTCCCAAACAATTATATTATGATAGAATTACAAGGTAGAAAGCTATGGCGAAGTTACAAAGTATTTGTGATTCGTGTGTGTGTAATGTGTGTGTTCGTGTGTTGTTGTTGTGTTTTTCCAGCCATGAGCTTTAAATAATGGAAAAGAAAACAGAAAAAATCCAATCCTAACCAACTCCCCTACAATCTCGGTAAGTCATCTTCATCTTGACTTAGTCTTCCAAGCCGTTGAAAGGAGTCTGTTGGACATGTCTTCTCCCACGTGCTTTTTTTATCCCTGTGATTAAATATAACAGAAATAAACAATTGATTTAAATAAATAATTTTTACCTTGCCCTCGAGTGTGAAGATGTCGACATGCTGATAAAAACTCAAGATGCATCAATCCTGATTTTTACCCATAACAATAGTCGTGTTATTGAATCCTTAGTACCTGAGATTATCATCGTCTTCCACATAAGGAAGATCGTGTTTAATATAGTCTAACACTATCTTTAATCAGATAGCAATAAGGGCTATGTTAGCACGATTGGACTCATGTAAGGAAGAATGATAAGTCAAGATGGGATTTGTCCCTCTTATGAAGAGAGATGTTTGCTTGGGCCCCTCGATGAATGATGTTGAAGAAATGTGTGGCCGCACTCAAATGATTTGATAGAGATCAAATGCATTTGTATTATCAACATATTCGGAATCGAGAAAGCATTGAACGGAATGAGTTGACATAGACCATGACTCATGCTCAATTGGACATCGTGGACAAAGGGATTGTGACATTGGAACTATAGAGGAATCGAGAAAGCATAGAACGAATTTGATTCCAACTAAATCTGGAAATTTTGGGAAAGGGCATGACTCGTGCCCATGAGCATGACTCGTGCCCATGGGCACGACTCGTGCCAGTGCAGTTTAAACGATTGCATTTTGGCATTTCAAGGAATTTGTTGACTTGGTTAACTTTTGAGGTGGAGGACGACTCGTGACAATTGTCACGACTCGTGACAAATCCCCGCACGATTGCAACCATTGTCACGCCTCATGACACGACTGAAAAATGGCTTGGGATCACTTGTGATTGCCATGCACGACTTGTGGCACGACTCGTGACCAGGAGCACGAGTCGTGCCCGACGCGGTTTTTGGTAAAAACGTGATTTCCTTGGACTGATTGGAAAAGGTTTCTTAAGGACTTATAACCTATTTTGACTAGGGGTTATATGTGATATAAATATAAGTCCAAATCCCAACAGTGGTATCAGAGCCCTGACTTGCCATGATTAGGATTGAAATTGCATGCTAGATTAAATATGATTATTTGCTACCATGTTACATGAAATAGATCTAGATTCCATGTGTTTTGTTTTTATGAAAAACAAGTATATGTGATATGCCATGATTCATGATTAATGATAAATTAATTAGATTAGTTTATCACATAGGTTATTAATCTTTTAATATGATTAAATTAGATTTGTAATTTCTCAAAATTGAATCAAATTGTTTGTATGAAATTTTGTGAAGTCCTATGTTCATGATTATGTTCACATGAGATCTATGTTACAACTATGCTATGTTTGTTACATGTTGAAAGCCTTCTAAATATTTAAATCTTATGCCATTCCTTGATTAGAACACTTGTGATATTTTAGGGTATTTGATGTAGTTTTGACTCAGTTGGGTGCATCTTATATCTTAATTTGTGATCAAGGTGGGATAATGGTTGATGTAGTTTTGACTCTGTTAGGTGCATCGTTCCATGTCTCACATGTTTGAAAAAGGTTTTTATTTTATTTGTGCTTTCAAATGAGATTTGACCCAAGGCAAAGATGAGATTTAAAACATGCTTTTGATATATGATATCTATTGAAATATCATAAAAGATCTAAGAGTCATATAGTGATATGATTGATGTTTCAACCTAAATAGATTGATTTCAGGCATTGACTCAGTTAAACCAAAATCAAGTGAAATATGGATCTTAGCCTACTATGATTATATGATACATGCTTGCATTTGAAGGTGTATAATTTAGTGGGAGTATTTATGAAATACATTATTTGCTTTTAGATGATAAATGTGTTGATATTGATATATGTTTATATTGTTTGCATATTTTATTGTAGAATGACTACACACAATAATCAACCCCCATCACTGCGATCTGTCCTTAAGAAGGACAAGCTTGAGGAGAACGGTACAAACTATTCTGATTGGATCAGAAGCCTCAGAATTGTTCCGAAGCAAGAGACGAAACTGTACGTTCTCAATGAACCCATTCCACCTCAACCTGCTCCAAATGCTCCTAGGGTTGATAGGGATGCACATAAGAAACATAATGATGATTATATGGATGTCGCATGTCTTATGCAAGCCACTATTTTTAAGGCTCTTCAGAAGGACCTTGAGCACATAGATGCAGCATTTGATCTTGCTTAGCGCTTAAAGGAAATGTTCCAAGTGCAAGCAAGAAACGAGAGGTATGATGTGGTTAAGTCCCTAACTGCATGCAAGATGCAAGAAAGGCAATCAGTGGGAGTTCATGTCCTTAAGATGAAGGATCACATTGAGCGTCTCGATAGGCTTGGAAATCCGTTGAGTTTGGAACTCGCCACGGATTTGATATTGAATTCATTGCCTGAAAGTTATAGTCATTTTATTATGAACTATCACATGTCTGGCATGGATAAGAATCTCTCAGAATTGCATGCGATGCTTAAGACCGCAGAGATGAATATCAAGAAGCCTAAAACCGATACTGTGTTAATGGTTAACAAAGGCGAAGGGTTCAAGAAAGATGGCAAAGGTAAGGCAAGTGTTGCTAAGCCTAAGGCAAAAGTTGCCGATACCAAAGAGGCTCCCAAGGCATCTCAAAAGGATGCGGTTTACTACCATTGCCAAGAGGTTGGACATTAGAAGCGCAACTGCAAGGCTTACAAGGAAGGCCTAAAGGCGAAGAAGAGCAATGCAATTGCTACTACTTCAGGTATCTATATGATAGATATTTTCCTTTCTGTTTCTAGTTCATGGGTATTAGATATCGGATGTGGATCTAACATTTGTTTAAATGTGCAGGGACTGAGAAATAGGAAGCTACTCAAACAAGGTGAAGTTGACCTGCTTGTTAGGAATGGAGTAAGAGTTGATGCATTAGCCGTAGGGACATATGATGTAACTTTACCTAGTGGCTTAGTACTTGTTTTGAACAATTGTTCCTATGTTTCGGATTTGAGTAGGAATATTATTTCTGTTTCTTGTTTGGATAATGAGGGGTATAATTTTCTTATTTCGAATAAGAAGTTTTAAATTTATTTAAATGATATGCTTTACGATATTGAAAATTCATTTAATGGCCTTTATGTTCTTGATGTTAATGAAAAACAAGATAGTGTTGAAAATGTTTATCATGTGGATAAGAAATCTAAACCGAATGATGTGAACAACTTGTTCATGTGGCATTGTCGGCTTGGTCATATAAACGAGAAACGCATTTCTAAACTCCACAAAGATGGAATGTTAGACTCACATGATTAAGAATCATATGAGATATGCGAATCTTGTTTATTGGGCAAAATGACCAAAACACCCTACACTAAGAGTAGTGAAAGGGCTAGTGACTTATTGGGCCTAATACATACTGATGTATGCGGACCAATGAGCAGCATTGCTAGGGGTGGATTTCGGTATTTCATTACATTCACCAATGACTTATCTAGATATGGCTATGTCTATCTGATGAAGTCAAAGAGTGAATCATTTGAGATGTTTAGAACATTTCAAAATGAAGTACAAAATCAACTTGGCAAAATAATTAAAGCACTTCGATCCGATCGTGGTGGTGAGTATTTGAGCCAAGAGTTTGACAATCATCTCAAAAACTGTGGAATTGTTTCAGAGTTGACTCCACCCGAAACACCACATTGGAATGGTGTTTCCGAGAGGAGGAATAGAACCTTATTAGATATGGTTCGTTCGGTGATGATTCAAGTAGACCTTCCTATATCCTTTTGGGGACATGCATTAGAGACTATTGCGTTCACACTGAATAGAGTCCCTACTAAATCGGCTTCTAAGACCCCACATGAGATGTGGCATGGAAGAAAACCTAATTTGTCTTTCATGAAGATTTGGGATTGCAAAGCTTATGTGAAGAGACTTGTCTCTGATAAGTTAGCACCCAAATCTGACAAGGTTATTTTCTTTGGTTACCCTATGGAAACCAAAGGGTATTACTTTTACAACCGGGCTGAGAACAAAGTGTTTGTTGCTCAATATGGTAATTTTCTTGAGAAAAATATTCTCAATAAAGCATCTAGTGGGAGTAAAATTGATCTTGAAGAAGTTCAAGAACCCGAAAATAATATGGAACCGATAGTAGAGACTAATGAATCATCTCCACAAGAAGTTGTGGAACCGGTTCAAGATTCACAAGTCCATCGTAGATCGTATAGGTTACGATCCACACCCGAGAGATATGGATTTCTCGTGTCGGAAAGTAATGAAGTGGAAGTCATTGATGATGACGAACCTACTTCCTATCAAGAGGCGATGCCCGATCCCGATTCGGATAAATAGTTAGAAGCAATGAAGTCCGAATTGCAATCCATGTCGGATAATCAAGTTTAGAAGTTGATTTAGCCACCCCAAGGTGTAAAAACCATAGGGTGCAAGTGGGTTTTCAAGAAGAAAACTGACATGGATGGGAAGGTGCATACTTATAAGGCTAGGCTTCTAGCAAAGGATATAGGCAAACTCATGGTGTTGACTATGATGAAACCTTCTCGCCTGTTTCCATGCTTAAGTCTGTTAGAATTTTGATTGCCATAGCTCCTTATTATGACTATGAGATATGGCAAATGGATGTCAAAACTGCTTTCCTTAATAGAAAACTGCTAGAGTATGTGTATATGACACAACCCAAAGGTTTTGTAGATCCACAAAATTCTATTTCATAGATCCACAATATGACGCCATCCTAAGTCACGATCTTGACACCTAAACCGCTATGTAATCGTCTTTATCATCTAATATAGAGAAAGTATTATTCGGTTCATTATATGTTTTGCATGTTTATTATATTGAACTGTGTCCCTATTTTTTGAGAACAGCTAGTATATGTTGGTAGTTGATAATCATGGAGATGATTATATGAATGTGATGCACATTACACTTATGGATACTTGCTAGAGAACAAGTATTGGACATGACCTACTGATGAGATTTATGACATGGTCAATAGTCATATGTGTCATGAATAAATCTCATGATAGTCGTGTTATTGAATCCTTAGTACCTGAGATTATCATCGTCTTCCACATGACGAAGATCGTGTTTAATATAGTCTAACACTATCTTTAATCAGATAGCAATAAGGGCTATCTTAGCACGATTGGACTCATGTAAGGAAGAATGATAAGTCAAGACGGGATTTGTCCCTCTTATGAAGAGAGATGTTTGCTTGGGCCCCTCGATGAATGATGTTGATGAAATGTGTGGCCACACTCAAATGATTTGATAGAGATCAAATGCATTTGCATTATCAACATATTTGGAATCGAGAAAGCATTGAACATAATGAGTTGACATAGACAATGACTCATGTTCAATTGGGCATCGTGGACAAAGGGATTGTGACATTGGAACTATAGAGGAATCAAGCTTTGATGTTCTATTAATTGGGTGGACATAATGATTTGCTAGAAGTCCTTTTAGGACACACACAAAATATAATTCCTTTTGGGTCACACACAAAAGAACGAATTTGATTCGAACTAAATCTGGAAATTTTGGGAAAGGGCACGACTCGTGCCAGTGCAGTTTAAACGACTGCGTTTTAGCGTTTCAAGGAATTCATTGACTTGGTTGACTTTTGAGGTGGAGCACGACTAGTGACAAATCCCTGCACGAGTGCAACCATTGTCACGCCTCGTGACACAATTGAAAAATGGCTTGGGATCACTCGTGATTGCCATGAACGACTCGTGGCACGACTCGTGACCAAGAGCACGAGTCGTGCCCGATGCGGTTTTTGGTCAAAACGTGATTTCCTTGGACGAATTGGAAAAGGTTTCTTAAGGACTTATAACCTATTTTGACTAGGGGTTATATGTGATATAAATATAAGTCCTATGCAGCCAAAAATCCTATCCTACATCATTGTTCTAAAGCTTATGAAACCTTAGAGATTGATTTTGATTTTGAATCAAAAGGCTTCCCAAAATTATTCCATAATTTAGGCTTTAATTGTTGAATATTGATTCAATAATCTAGAGGATCATCTAGCAATCCATCAAGAAGGTGTTCTTGGATTCGTTCGCGTGTGGATTACCATTAGAGGATGGTTACGTTATCACCTATGGCTTAGATTAATTCATCTCATAGAAGATCAAGGAGAAGTTTGAAGATCCGATTTGTTGTCAAAATTAAAGGCTTGGATTTTGAAGATCTATATTGTTAAACTACATCGCATTCGAGGTATGTAATTCTATTTCATGAGTTTCTAATCTCTTCATGCTAGACGGATCATAGGGCTAGGGTTTTGATGTTAAAATTAAATCTTACGCTGCATTTGTAACCCCAAAACCCAACATACCTCAATTTCTTTATGAATCATGTCATGGAATAGGGTTGTGGCTGCCCTCTGATAGGTAGGACCAACATTCTTCACACCAAAAGGCATGACTGTATAGCAGTATGTCCCCCATGGAGTAGTGAAAGCTGTCTTGGCTTGGTCTTCTTTGGCCATTTTAATCTGGTTGTAGCCGGCGAAGCTGTCGACGAAGGACTTGACATCGTAGTTGGCTGTGGTGTCTACCAACATGTCGATATTGGGCAGAGGAAAGTCATCCTTTGGGCAGGCTTTGTTGAGATCCCTAAAAGTCAATGTAGCATCGGACTTTTCCGTTAGCCTTAGTGACTGTTATGATGTTGGAGAGCCAGGTTGGATACTCGATGATCCGGATAAACCCTACTTTGAGCATCTTCTCAATTTCTTCCTTTACTTGTAACGACCATTCGGGCTTGATCTTTCTCAGCTTTTTCTTTACTGGCTTGACTTTTGGGTCTAACGGTATCCGGTGTTCTACTATGGAGGGATCGAGACCGGGCATGTCCTTGTAAGACCATGCGAACACATCCACAAATTCTCTGAGTAGTTCGATCAGGGTTGCTTGTCCGGCACCATTAAAGAAACTGCCATTCTGCGTCTCTTTAGGCTCCTCTGTAGTCCCTAGATTCACACGAGTCAAAACTTCCTTGGCAACTTGGGCTCGGTTTTCCTCTTTCTCGATAACCTGCTTAACGATTTCTTTAATATATTGTTTGTTTAGTGTGTCTACATCTTTATATAGTTAATCATTATTAACAGTTTTTAAGTTATTAGTTAATTTATCATTATTTAAAGTGGCAATCAGAGGATACTCAGAAAGGTCGATCATTTCATTCAGAGCAAAAGGAAGTATAGCATTGGCTACAATTTCATAGTCTTCTGGCGTAAGTCCATCAGACGACTCTAAGGACTCGAATTCAACGATAAGAGACTCAGAGGACTTGAGATAGGTGGACACAAGGGGACGAGGGACCAATCCAAGCTTTGCAATCATCTCCTCTATGCTCGTGGACGGACCGGAGAGAGCCTCCCAATTCCTCAGGGGAATTATAGACTCCATGACCATAGCTCGGGGATCTGACGATTTCTATCCTCCCGCTTCAATCACCGAAATCATTTTTTCACTGAACCCAGGTCGATCAAATCTGGAATTTGTACTTCTTGCCCAAACATCTACTGTATGATGGGACCATCCCACTCATCTAGAGAGAACCCTAGAGTCTTGGCCCTTGGTACAACCAGTTCAAACTCAGCCTTTGTGGCCTCTTCGACAGTCGGGATAACCTCATTGAGTTTCTCAAACTGTTTCACCAACTCCGGCACTCCCTTGAAAGTATACTCACTTTTCATGGTAGTAGTAGCCCCAGGTATATTGGGTAAATCGAGAAACATTTTTCGGATGGGGTTGGCTTTGGTTCCCCTAAGCTTTCTAAGATTCTCTTGTAGTTTCAACCAGCCTTTCGTAGGAGTGGGTTCTTTGACTGCGGCGTTGTCCACCTGCGGAGCTCCCATTACGAAGTAGTCAGTAATGTCAAGACTGAAAGGGAGATGGTTAGGACCACCAAAGGGATCATTTTTGCAACAACATCCCTCCTTTTTCGAGCAGTTTCCTTTTCTTTCACAATTTCCTCTAAGGTTCGCTCATACCCCAGACCGTGGCGAGTTTTCTGTTCCTTCACCTCAATGACCTTGTGAGTCCCGTGTAGGCATTTCCCAAGAACCATACCAGGCAGGTAGTTCATCTTTCTCATCATCCTCATGGCTGGAGGAATCTTGTCCCAGGTGACAGTCAGATCCATATTGCAAACTTGGGATTTAGGAGATTCGACTGTGAAACCAGTTAGCATGAAGCCATCTTCATCATGCTTGATCTCCAGAATGGGTATTCCACCCGTGTCAGTGCCCTCCAGAGTAACTAGGTCTCCATAAATGGTTGTTAGAGCCCCATCTAAAATGAACTTTACACACTGATGAAGGCTTGAAGTGACTCCATTAACTTGGTACAGCCAAGGTCTTCCCAAAAGAGCATTAAAGGTTATTGGCATGTCAATGACCTGGAATTCTGCAGGTATCATTTTCTTGCCAAACCATAGGTTCAAAGTAGCATCCCCAAGTACTGTACGAGACTTTGAGTTTTAAGCCTTGACAGTAAGGGAGGAAGGCTTCAGGTCTGCGGGCTTGATGCCGAGCAGGCTCATGATCTTTGCTGGGAGGATGTTCATTCCAGACCTGTTGTCAACCAAGACCCGAGGGAGGCGCCGTTCATCTAATTGGACCGTGATGAAGAGAGGTTCATTATGATCAGCTCCAAACTGGGGGAGATCGAGGTCTATGAAGGTGACTATGTTTCCGTAATGGATGTTCCCGATCAGTTGTACCACGTCGTCAGGGGTGGCATCAATAGGAACCAGTGTGTAAGTGCCTCAATTCGGGTCGTTAATGTTCCGTCAGCCCAAATTAATGATTTATAATTATTTAGGGGCATTTTAGACATTATTTAGACAATTTAAATGAGGAAGGACCTCTTAGGAATAAGAAAATGGCATGGGACCTCGCTGGAATTTGTCATTTCCAATTAAAAAAAAAGAATATTGACTAAATAGAAACAGCCAAAATAGCTTTCTGCAAAAACTAGGCACGCTGCTGATCCCATCAGCTCGGATGATATTGTGCCTACAAACTCATCCACGCGGATAAGATTGCACCCCAGTCAACCTATAAATACACCCCTTCTCCCTCAGTTTAAAGAGGCCAATAATTACGAATTCCTACTGTTGCTCTGTCAAAATTCATTCTCAAACAGCCCTCAACACGCTCACCACTCAAATTTAACACCAAATTCAACACCAAATCCACTCCAAAACCACTTCTAAACCTTGAAATCTTCAAACCCTACACATAAACCCAAGGAACATTGGTAAACCCTTGTTCTCCTTACTCATATCTCCTTCATTCATATATATATTTCATACATAAATGATGTAGAATAGTTGGTTTTATTTGTTGTTCACCTCCCCACCCTCTTTGTCCCAAGGATCCAAGAGGATCTCCATGGAGTTCATCTCCATGGATGATTCTCTACAAAGGTCCACATTTTTATTGTGCATTTTCCTTGTCCCTTTACATTTCTAGTCCATAATTGTTTACTTGACCTAGGATGTGGTCATCTTGGAGTCCATCTCCATAGATGATCACTCCAAAGGGTCCATAATCTTTATCTTCTTGTAAATGTCCCCCCCATAGTCTAAGATGTTCACCTTGGAACCATTTCTATGGATGAACATCCTTAAGACTTACACAAAATAGGTCACAGAAGATGTATGAGATACACTTGAGTATACATCTCAAGGATGGTCCTTCTTGTGACCACCTTCGAGATCTTCCTCTAAAGTTGATACATCTTGACCTAATTTTCTTGTTAATTTGCTTTTCATGTCAAAATCCCCCTTGTCCCTAGCAAATGAAATGCTTGCAAGTCCTAATGTATCCCCGGGATGGCTTGATTAAGTGGATTAATCACTTATGACCACTAATCAAAGTCTAGGGAAAGAGAGGAAAAGTATGGATGCCAAAATCCAAACATCCCTTTATTTTTTGTTTTTCCAGTTACAGTTTCCAGTTAAGTCCTGTAAATCAAGTTAAATTTCTGGAAATTACAGTGACTAATTAAGAAATTGTAAAATATTGAGACTGTAGCCCTATCCACGCGGATGAACTTGCACTACAAAGTCATCCACGCGGATGACATTGTCATTTGCAAACAAATTTCTAGTTTCAGTTATTTCTTAGTTTAATCACTGTTTTCAAAATGTTTTCCAATCCAGTCCAGTCCCTTGTATTTCTGTTATTTCTAGAAAAACCTTTTTATTCAAAATATTTTTTAAAACACACACACACACACAAAGTTTCAAGTTTGGAAGACTCGTTATATGAGGCATTTCGGGTGAACGCCAAACGTTCTTCCCGGAGTGTAACGTGACCTCCGGACACATTTCTTTAATTTTGGATATTTTCAAAGTTTTGGCCTCTAAACTAAAATGGTGTGGAGTCTCCATTGATTTTTTAAAGTCTGATAAAGATTAATTCCCATTCCGAAAAAATCTTTATTTTCACAAAACTTTTTCCCAAAAGGTTTTGTCGGGCGCCAAAAGGAAAAATTGGGTACATCACAGTGGCAACTCCGCTGGGGAACAAATAAGCTTTAAAAAAAACTCGTTTTTCACAAAAAAAATATAATAATAATAAAAAAAACTTGTTTTTCTTAAAAAAAAAAAAAGCTTTTGTGGGTCAAACTTCCGTCCCAACACTTGAAACTTTAATTTTTGTGTGTGTATATGTTTTGCCATGATGCGTTGTTAGTTGTTTGACCGTCATGGGAAAGTCAAATTTTGACTGTTGGATCAAGGCCTTTAAATGTTCAAATTTTATGTGCTTATGTGCTTACATGCTTTCAAAAAAAATGATACTCAGTATATAGGTTGGAAACCATTAACCTTCCTATTAAACGCTTCATTATTGGAGCCTGGGATAAATTATGGTATAACAACGACACGTACTGGTCTCATTTCAAAAAAAAATGTTTTCAAAAAAAAAAATCTTTTACATGCATCATGCCTTTAAGACACATTTGAAAAATTCCTGTTTTCTCTCAAAAAATAATTTAGACTGCCGCACACTAACCGCACGTTGACCGTACACTGCACACTACGTCCTTAACCCGAGAAATCTCAGTAGAAGCCTGGGAGGCCTTACTACGCCTCTCGGTGCGAGCACAGGATGACCCAAACAACCCTTGGTTTACCCTCATGTCTACCCTGCACTTGTCCGTGGCAAAAATTTTGTCTGAGACTTGGTTGGTTTTTGATCTGGTTCGTGTCAGGCCGCGTCAGGGTATACCTCGTGTTTGTCAAACCCTAGTCAATGTGCCAAGTCAGGATCCTCCGTGGACCTAAATTAGTCGAGGTCATGCCGGTTTTCCATCATGAACTTTGACTCGATCTTGACTGAGGCTCGAACTTTGACTTTGACCCCCACGGCTTATGCACCGGCTCCCGGTGTTATGCAGAGTCATCAAGGATTAACACTCGGTCCATGTCTAATTACCGCTTAACACGACGAGTCAAGATCCCTCGTGGCCGCTTATCAGTCAAGGTCATGCCGACTTTTTTGTCAGGCAGCTTCGACTCGATCTTGACCCTCGACGTTGGCTTTGCTTGTAATTTACATCGAATTCGCGTTAAGACTTCATGATCTACAAGACCTTAGGTCCATTTTCTTTTTCAGTCGGTGGGACCTGCTTGCCCTATGGAGCCCTTGTTCGAGGTTACAGGTGGAGGGTTTGTAGGCGTAGTGATGGGTCCCACTGATCCAGGACTCAGAGTAGTAAAAAAAGAGCAATATTTTCAGGTTTAAGAAAACGCGTTTTAAGTAAATTTAAACGAATAACTGCATGTTGCATGAGCCCTGAGCCCAAACACCTACCCCTTTTCAACTCCCAAAATCTGAACCTCCCTTATATCTTCCTCCCGCAGCACCTCGCAAAGCTTGGGTACGGACACCGGGTCACCGTCTGGTCAGTTGGAAAGAATCAAGTGTGTCATCAGCTTCATCATTTGCTTCAACTCCGGCTTTCAGAATGTCTGCATCAGTTGGTAACAGTGGGGACAATACCACTCCGCCTCCCGAGATTCCTCAAACAGACCAGCATTGGATTCAGTTGGTAGAACAGATGAGACTGCCATAGGAAGCTCAGATGAACAGCCTTTTGGAGGCTATTAGGAGCCATGGCTTGGCCGTCAGTCTCAATCCCGATGACACTTTCACCGTAGAAGGGGAGAGGCCACCAAGCCCCGAAGGTAATAGTTCCCTGTTGCATGTTAACTATGGGTAAACTCAAACAAGCCTTGGACATTATAAACCATGGTCACAATGATGAGGATGAATCGGAAGAAGCCCTAGCCCTGTGGGCCATTCAAGGAACGACAGCGCATTCTTTAGTTCAGAAACTCGTAACTTGGGAAGCAATCCGGAAGGCTGCCCAGTCAGAAGCCAGTAATACTCACTATCCCCAAGCTCAGCCCCTCACTATTTCCAAGCTCCGAGAAACTATAACAAGATCTGCGAGATCCAGTGGGCAATTGCCAAGTAAGCTCCTCCGTTGACCCTAGCAGCATTGAAAGAATCCTGTAAGGAAGGAACAGTTGAACCAAAGGAAGAAGTGAATCTGTTGACCAGGTTTGGACAAATCTACCAGGGTAATCCCAAAATAGAAAAGAAGTCAGCAGATCAGGCACCTAGGGTGAACCGTAATCCTTATGCCAAGATAGTTGAAACTACCGACCCCAAAAAAGAAGATCATGTGCTAACTCAGTTGAAGCAGACTCAAGCCAACATCTCTCTCTAGTCCTTACTCACCTCATCTTATCCACACAAGTTGAAATTGGAGGAATTTCTGGCTCGCACACTGGTTCCTATCGATACCACCACTGACGACGTGGTGCAATTGATTAAGAATATCCATTATGGAAACATAGTCACCTTCACAGACCTTGATCTCCCCCAGTTCGGAGCCGATCATAATGAACCCCTCTTCATTACGGTCCAGCTAGATGAATGATGCCACCCTCGGGTCCTGGTCGACAATAGGTCTGGAATGAACATCCTCCCAGCAAAGATCATGAGCCTGCTCGACATCAAGCCCACAGACCTGAAGCCTTCCTCCCTTACTGTCAAGGCTTACGACTCAACATCTCGTACAGTACTTGGGGCTGCTACTTTGAACCTGTGGTTTGGCAAGAAAATGATACCTATAGAATTCTAGGACATTAACATCCCAATCACCTTTAACGCTCTTTTGGGAAGACCTTGGCTGCACCAAGTTAATGGAGTCACTTCAAGCCTTCATCAGTGTGTAAAGTTAATTTCAGATGGGGCTCTAACAACCATTTATGGAGACCAAGTTACTCTGGAGGGCACTGACACGGGTGGAATACCCATTCTGGAGATCAAGCATGATGAAGATGGCTTCATGCTAACTAGCTTCACAGTCGAATCTCCCAAAGCCCAAGTTTGCAATGTGGATCTGACTGTCACCCGGGATAAAATTCCTCCAGCCATGAGGATGATGAGAAAGATGAACTACTTGCCTGGTCTGGGTCTCAGGAAACGCCTATAAGGGACTCACAAGATCATAGAGGTGAAGGAACAGAAAACTCGCCATGGCCTGGGGTATGAGCTAACCCCAGAGGAGATTGCAAAAGAAAAGGAAATTGCTCGAAAGAAGAGGGATGCTGTTGCAAAAAAGATCCCTTATGGTGGTCCAAAACCTCTCCCTTTAAGTCTTGACATGACTGACTACATTGTAAAGGGAACTCCGCAGGTGGACAATGCCCCAGTCAAAGAACCCACTCCTACGGAAGGCTGGTTGAAACTACAAGAGAATCATAGCAAGTTTAAGGGAACCAAAGCCAACCCCGTCCGAAGAATGTTTCTCGATTTACCCAATATACCTGGGGCTACTACCACAACGAAAAGTGAGTATACTTTCAAGGGAGTGCCAAAGCTGGTGAAACAGTTTGAGAAGCTCAATGAAGTCATCATGACTGTCGAAGAAGCCACAAAGGCTGAGTTTGAACTGGTTGTAACGAAGGCCTAGACTCTAGAATTCTCTCAAGATGAATGGGATGGTCTCGTCATGCAACAGATGTTTGGGAAAGAAGTACAAATTCCAGATCTGATTAACCTGGGTTCACTGAAAGATATGATTGTGGTGATTGAAGCGGGAGAACAGAAGTCGTCAGATCCCCAAGCCATGGTCATGCAGTCTACAATGCCCTTGAAGATTTGGGAGACTCTCTCCGGTCCGTCCGTGAGCAAAGAAGAGATGATCATGAAGCTTGGATTGATCCCTCGTCCCCTTGTATCCACCAATCTCAAGTCCTCTAAGACTCTCATCATCGAATTTGAGTCCCTAGAGTCGTCTGATGGCCTTACGCCAGAAGACTATGAAATTGTAGCCAATGTTGTACTTTCTTTTGCTCTGAATGAAATGATCGAACTTTCTGAGTATCCTCTAATCGCCACTTTAACTAATGATAAATTGACTAATAAATTAAAAACGCTTAATAATGATTCACCAGATAAAGATGCAGACACACTAAACGAACAATACTTAAAGAAATCTTTAAGCAGGTTGTCGAGAAAGAGGAAAACCAAGCCCAAGTTGCCAAGGAGGTTTTAACTCGTGTGAATCTGGGGACTTCAGAGGAGCCTAAAGAGACGCAGATTGGCAATTTCTTCAATGGTGCCGAACAAGCAACCCTTACTGAACTACACAGAGAATTCGTGGACGTATTTGCATGGTCTTACAAGGATATGCCCGGCCTCGACCCCTCCATAGTTGAACACCGGATACCGTTAGACCCAGAAGTCAAGCCAGTAAAGCAAAAGTTGAGAAAGATCAAGCCTGAATGGTCGTTACAAGTAAAGGAAGTGTGAATGTGGGCCCTCGGGATCGAACCGTTTTTATAGGGTCGCCGCTTCACCTCATTTTGAAGACACCGGTTTTATTGAAAAAACAGAGTCTCCATGCCATTTTGATTTTCTCAAAACTTTAAAAAAAGGATAAGGGTTCGGAGGTTAAGTTACTCCTTGGGAAGAACGGATTGCGTTAACCCAAAGAGCCTTGCAAAGCAAGTCTTCCTAGACCCGAAGTTTGTGCTTGTTTGTGCGCTCTTGTGAGTGTGTGTGACTTGAAAAAGGGAGGGAATGAACCAAGTTATCTGTCGGACATATAAACCATATAAGAAGGATATAGCTTGGGATTCCTTGGATTTGATGTTTTTTGGATTTTGATCACGTGCTCATTTTGGACTTGTGATCATCATTACGTGACATTTTTACCCTCACGTTGGATTCATAGTAGGCGTAAAAGCCTTGGTGTGTCTTAAACCAATGTTCTTTGGGGACTTGGTCATATGTGATCGAGATAGGGACATCTTTTTATAGTCCAAGAATTAGACTCTTTAGAAAAGGAGGAGTCTTTGCCCATCAATCCTACATCTTGAGACAATTGAGCTTTGTAGAGACATTTATGCTCGTCTCAAGTGATGATCAAAGATGTCGGGACTAAGATTCATCCACTTCTAAAGGGACTATGACTATGGCATTTTAGTGGTGGAAATGATGTAAAGATGATGTCTTTACACCGATCCACACCACGGGATGCTCCAAGAACCAAGGAGACTAGGGTAAGGGGTATAAATATTGGATCTTTATACTCATCCTATGTCTTTCGTGCCTTAAAAGCCTACTAGACAATCCTCAGAGAGTGATCCAACCAAAAGGGACATGGGGGAAATGACATTGAAAGTAAAGATTGCACTTTTAAGGTGAATAACGTAATGAACATTATCTAAAGCTAAAGACATAATGTAAAGGGATGACCCTTATGGCTTTCCTATGTCCTTTAAAACCTTATAAGGTGGACAATCCTTGGAAGCTAGGTCAAGGAAAGCGGAATGACATAATGAGAGTAAAGATAGCATTTTTATGTAATAAAAAGAAGGGATTTCACATCATCGTGTGGTGAATCTTCCCTAGGACAAGCCATATGTGGACCCTTGTTCATCCTTGGGAGAGGATTTAAATGTGCGCTCGCCCGAAAAATTCTGGTTTTCAAATGAAAAAATTAGGAGTCGCCACGCCATGTTTAGAGGTACACTTTGAAAAACCTTTTGAAAGAGAATGGGTCCGGGGGTCAGGTTACGTGTTGGGAAGAACAGAGAGTTCACCCAACACGCCTCGTCCGTAGAGGAGTCTTTCTAATTAGACATCCAAATAAGTCAAAACATGTGCAAACAATGATAATAGACAAGTGCGGTGAAACATGAATTTTATTAAAAGAATGAGATTATTACAACTTGTAGACCAATTGATCAGGGAGGCCACATCCCATTACAGCAAAGAGAACAGGTTACAACTGAAATCACGTCTTCTGCAAAGGGCCACTTATGTCGCGTGACACAGGACCTAGGAGGTAGGTTGTGTCGCGTGACACCAATGGTCACTTTGCAAAGACCATACAACACTCAGATTACAGCAATCTCAGAACACAAAGCATGATTACAGAATAGATTTAAACATTAAAATCAACACAGTCACCTCAACTGAGTGACAATTAAACTAGGCAACACAACTTACAACTGAAGAATGATCCCTGCATATGGGCATGATGTGTCGCGTTACACATGACTCCTCATGTCCAAGTGTGTCGCGTGACACATGCTTACCATCTGCAGGAACCTTACAACTGAGAAACAGATTCAATAGATGCCAAACCAAATCAAACAATTATACCAAGGCAATTCAGAACAACACGAATCAAAGACAGATCAACCAAAGGTGTGTGGATATGGGAGATCCACACTCCCTTGACACCCAAATTGAAATTACAAATAAATCATATCATGAACATGCAATTGGATCAAGTAACAACAATTTAAACAGAGAGATTGCAGTTGCCACTTGATAATCTGAGCCGATGGAGCCTGATTATCAAGTGGAGGGGAAGGAATTACAATGAAACAAATAAACGAGAGAGAGAGAGAGAGATGCAAGGAGATGTTACCCTTGTAGTCCTCAACTTCCACACAAAGTTAGGTGCAAAAGTCTTCGATTCAGCTGCTGGAGTGAAGATTTAGACACGAATGGAGAGCTGGACTGAGGTCTTCAAGTTGTTTAAGAAGTATGGAGGTAATTAGGTAGGATGTATATGAGAGATAAAGGAATTGGAGGGGAATTGGTTGGTTTTTTGTGTGGGAGGAGGAGGGAGAGAGGTTCTGGTGTGATTTCTGTAGAGTGATGTTATGGAGTGGAAATTCGGATCCAATTCTAAGAGGGGGAGGGTCTTATTTATAGCTGCAGATCATGGTCACCTTGTGTCGCACGGCACTCTGTAACCACTTTCCAAGGCTTCGAGTTGTCGCGTGACACAAGGTGTCACTAACTGTTTTTGACGCCAAATCTGGTTCTGGAACATTCTGGGATAATACCCAAAAGGTCCAAAATAGATTTATTCCCTTTAGGTCCCTTGGCATGAGCAAAGTACAAAAAAGTACTTCCTTCGCGAGAAACTTATAGAATGTTTGCGGAAGTCTCGGAATAGATCGGGAATTTAGCAAAACATCCCTTAATGCAATTTTATTATATTAAAATGCATTGGGAAAGGTTGCGAATTGGATTGGCGTACTTACAAGATTCCCCATGAATCATTTGTGTAAGGGAAAGGGGGAATATGATGATTTACATGGTAAAGATAGGAACTTTATATCAAATAATCAAAGTAAATGACAAATAAAGGCAAGATAAATGACAAGCAATAAATAGAACAATAAAATAAGAGTATTTCAAGAGAAAAGGGAGGAGAGATTACCAATGGTGGTTCTCTCTATCTCCCAAGGGGATTTTCCTATGTAGGAATGGTTTTGGAAGGATTTTATAGAGGAGGGAGGTGATTTTTGGGTTGTTTTGTTCTATGGAAATTCGACTTTTCAGTTTGGCAGAGTAACAATGCTTAATTTTTGTTGTTAAAATGGGTAGAGGAGGCCTCTAGTTATAGGCTACAGTGTGCTTCCTAAAGAAGCCGCCCGGCGTTATCCACTGATGAGTCAGCCTGTTTCTAGAATCATGCAAGGTGGCAGCTGGAAGCTTCATTCCAGCGAGATCCTGCCTGGAATTTTAATTCCTAGTAGGTCCTTCCTCCCTTGGAAAGTTTGGAAAAGTTCCCGAATCACCCCTGAACTTTATGAATGTTCGGGGAATTGCCAGGAAACTTAACCGAAACGCATGAGTCAGATTTGGGTACTTACAGAAGCCCCTCAGCAACGGCACTTGCAGGGCAAGTGGGGTTATTGATAAAAAGAATCCAATCTGGCAAACTGTCGAGATGGATTGGGTGACCAAGGAGGTCGAGTGGCTGAACCTTTGGAAGGCTACCTACATATCCCGGAGGAATCAAGCCATGATCATAGTTTGGAATCCACTGGGGAAAGGGTGTCATATGTGACAAATTGGCTGAACCTAAAGTAGGCTACCTACGTATCCCCGAGGAATCAAGCCATGATCGTAGTTCGGAATCCACTAGGGAATGGCATAGAGAAACTGGTCCCTTGCTATGAAGATGGAAAGGAAATGACCTAGGAGGTTAAATGGCTGATCCTACTGGGGATATGCCAAATGAAGGGAGTGACAAATGTGGTCGGATGGTTGGACCTTTTCAAAAGGTTCATGCACCACTGAGGAGTGATGAATGAAAAGGGTGACCACTTAAAAGGTTCGATGGAAACTCAAGGCAAATAAAATTCTCCAGCTCTTGGGGAGTTTTGAAGCAAGGTAAATCGATCAAATTTCTTTTCAGCTCATTGGATGTTTGCACCCAACGACTGTTGCAAAACAAACATTCCTCGTAGCCCAAACTCGGGTGAGCATAACAATTTTTGAGTTTCAAGATGATTCTCGGGCCTACTTCCCTAAGGAGGATGACTGGACCCTTTTTGAAAGGCTCATGCACCACTGGGCAAACGAATATTTCCCCATCCTCCTTGACAAAGTGTTTGTTCAGAGACCAGCTGTAAGGGCGCACCTCGGGCCTTTTGTATCTCTTACCGGCAGCTACGGTCATCCTTTCTTTGAGCACTTTGGCCTTATCATAGGCTTTGTCTTCTCCCATCACCACATATCCTAGGCCTCGCCTGTTTCTCTTGGGTTCTGGCATCTCAAGCTTACATGGTCCTTGTTGTCGTTTTCCTAGCCCCAGACCAGGAATGTAGCTCATGCCTCTCATCATTTTCAACACAGGGGGAATATTGTCCGAAGAAGTTATCAAATCTATAGTGCAGACCTGCCCTTTAGGCTTTCCGATCATGAATCCACTAAGCATCAGGTTCTCCTGGTCAAGCTTGATTTCCATCACTGGCATGGTATTGGCGCTGGTCTCCCCAATAGTAACGCTATCCCCGTAAATGGTTGTCAAAACTCCATCTTGCACAAACTTCAAACACTAGTGGAGGGTGGACGCTACTGCTCCAATTTTATGTATCCACAGTCTACCCAATAATGCCAAGAACGTGACGGGAATGTCGATAACTTGGAACTCTACTCCCATCTCCTTACTCCCAAATAACAGATTCAAAGAGACTATCCCCAAAACTGCTCTGGATGTCGAATCGTAGGCCTTTATGGTTTGGTTGGATGGTTTAGGGCTCTGTGCGTCAATGTCTAGCATGCTCATCATCTTGGCAGGAAGCACGTTCATGGCCGGCCCATTGTCCACCAACACATGGGGGATTCGGCGCCCCTCCAGTGGCACAGTGATGTGTAGAGACTCGTTATGTTTTGCACCGTAAACAGGCAGATCAAGGTCTGTAAAAGTAATAATGTTTCCATACTGGGCCATTCCGATTAGTTAGCAGGCTTCATCTGGTGTGGTGTTGACAGACACCTTGGTTTTGGACAGAGCCTCTTCCAATTTTAGCTTGTGGGGGTAGTAGGATGTGAGCAGGGACCATAAAGAGATATCAGGCTGGGTTCTCTTCAACTGCGTCAAAATCGGGTCCTCTTGGACTTCTTCATTTCTTGCCGATCTGTAGGGATCCTAAGAGGACTGGGGATTCGAAATCGCAACTCCTTTGCCTTTCCCGGATGGATCAGCGCTATCCATTCCCAACATTCTTCCTGATCGTGTCAACAAATTAACCTCTTGATGATCTTCAACCACATAATTTTTGCTAGCCTCTTTGAGTTTAGCTAGTGTAAGTGGAGCAGAGCGGGTGCTGTATGGCCACGCTGCTTGTCCTATCTCATTCACGGACAATGTCGCCTCCAAATTAGCTGCTATCCTGAGTTCCTCCAAAGAGATTGGGGACTCTCTGGGAACCATAGAGGATATAGCGTTGACAACCAAATGCTCTTCATAATCATCATAATTAGCATCATTATTCAAATCATACAAATCATCAAGATACAAGACGTAGCAAACAAGGGATTACATCAGTCATGAGTTCATTACAATCACCACTAACATTTCCATTTACAGACTCTCCAAACTCTATTACATTCACGAAATAGTCTTGACCAAAATTGATGAGATTCACGTTGTTGCTGGGCAAAGGGTTGTTGATGACGTTAGGACGAGGGGACTTTTCAATCTTCTTTTCATCCACAAGGCCTTGGATAATCCTCTAGAGGGTGAAGCAAGTATTGGTGGTGTGCCCCGGGTACTGATGGAACCGACAATATTTGCTTGTGTCAAGATTAGGATTGGGATTAGCAGGACTGTAGTTGTCCAGCGGCCTGATCATACCGATTCTTAGCAATCCATTGTAAACTTCTTCCGTAGTCATACCCAAGTCGTCAAACTTTCGTTGCTGCTTCGGCTGGAATCTCCCATTATTAGGCTCATTATTACCTCCTCCCTGCAGATTATTGACGATGTTGTCCTTAACCACTTCTCTTCCATTCGGTGTCATGGCAGAGACTGGGTTAATTATCTGATACCTGAATCCTCATTCCGCTACTACCGCTAACATTCACACCCGGAGTTTGATTAAAAAGCCTGTTCTCACTGCTAGCGCCCATTCCGACCATTTCTCTGAGATCTGGGTACCAACCCTTTTCGATGGCCTCTCTTAGCACCGGTTTCATGCATGACAAGAAAATGTCTTTCTGATCTTGAAGAGGAATTGGCTCCGATAGCTCATTAAGTTTGGCATTCCACCGCTTATAGAATTCTGTGATTGACTCGTCATTCTTCTGAATGGTCCCCACTAAGTCATCTCGGGTGGTACGCCACTCTAGATTGTCTCTATACTTCTCCAAGAAAGTCTCGGTGATCTGGCTCCAGGTGGAGCGGCATTCTTGCTTGAGAGCCAAGAACCAAGTGAGCGCTGGTCCTTTCAAAGTCAGATGAAAATGAGATGCCATAAACTCGGGCGTGTAGCCCATCGCCCCCATTGTCATGACATAGGTATCCACATGAGTCTTTGGGCAGGTCGTACCATTAAAATCCATCTTTAGCATCTTGAACTTAGGGGGCAGAGGCGTTACTTAAGCCGGGTCCACCACCTTGAGACCACTAGAACCCACAGTCAATCTATCGATTTGCTGTTGCATCCTCTAGTAAAGTTTGTCACTTAGGTCATTCCGGGATTTGGGGAATTGCAGGAGCTACAGTTGAAGAAGACACTGGGAACTCTGGAGCAGATCTAATGGGCAAGGCATCCGTGGGAAGACCAAAGGTACTGGGGATACTGATATTGCTATCTAACAAACTGACTGAGCTAGGAATCTTGTTCCCGTACATGTCATAACCATTAAACTGAACACTAGGATTCTGGGGACTGAACTGCAATGACTGACCTCCGAACTGACCATGAGTAGAAAATCCGGTACTGATGCAAGGAGCTGAATACGGGGTGGAACCATACAAGTGTTGGGTGAGAGGAGAACAAACTGCGGGCTGAGGAAAGTTGCTTAGGAGCTGAGATTGCGGATACTGTGGAATACTGTCCTGACAAATCTGACTCCCTGAAAGACGATATTGACCATTCTGTTGCAGATTAGACTGACCATACTGATAACTGTCGGGGTACATGCTAAACTGGGGTTGGGAGTAGTTTCCTTGGGACTGGAATCCGTACTGAGCTTGCGGCATCGGGGCATTGGGAGCTGGAGAGGAAGTGAGATTGAGGAAGTTCGATGGTTGGCCACTACTCTTGCTGAGACCCCGCTGAGCAACTTGGTTATACACTTGAGAGGTTGGGGGAGGAAACCTTCCTTTGGTTTTCACAATCATTCCCGGAGACGGCATTTGATCGGGGCATAGAGCATAACTCACGGGAGGAGGCATAGCATGGTAGCTGGGCGGAGCAGGCTGAACAGGAGAAGCGGATCCAATCCCGTTGTTACCCTCTTCGGTGATTTCTTTGTGAGAACCATCCTCTCGGTGGAAGACTGCGATTCCCCGGGCTCTCATGGCCTCAACAAAGTGGTTATGAGCTTCTTCCTCTTGGGTCTTGGCATTCTGAGCCAACAAACGGGCTTCACGTTCCCTGGCCAAAGCAGCCTCCTCCCTGGCCAAAGCAGCCTCCAAAGTTATTCTCAATTCTTCTGCAGACATGTCATTCAAACCTGGTTGACCCAACGAAACCAAACCTCCAGCAGACTGAGCAGCAAACACATCACCATTCCCGGCCATATCTGATTCTGCACTGACTAAAACCTCGGAAACTGTTTGAACTTCTTTGACAACCCGGACCAAACGAGCTACTGGAACAAATGAGCGGATCCAACTCGCCGTAGCTGCAGGGGTAGATACGGGTTTATAAGGTAGGGAAGGAAGAAGACTTTTGAGGAAAAATGGGAGAGGGAAAGGAAAAGAGGGACATACTCGCGCAAACAAATTTATTTATCTTCAAGTATAAATCAGTGTTTTAAATCCTAAGTACGGTTGGGAAAGGAGAAGCCTTTATTTACGCAAACTACACCTTGGGGGAAGCCCAGGGACAGAACATTCAAATTACAGTAAATGCTTTGTATTTGAAATTAATAATAGGTAATGATACCTAACCAAGACCTAACACGATGTGAGACGGACGAGTGGTCCAAATTTCTGGGAAATTTGGGCAGCATAACGGGTATTCTCAAAGAATTTCCAAGAAAAATCCGGCATGACCTCTCGTCGGTGCATGGTGACAATGCGGCATGATCTCTCATTTAGGACATGCCACGGGAGTGACAAGTCCCTACGTGAAACCATGTTGCATTGGCAACATGCCCACAAGGTGCAAAGTTTTGGGGAAGGTATAAAGACCTATTGTAAATTTCAAAAAACAATTCATTTTGGTGTGATTAAAATGTTGTATCAAAAACCAACCGTGGGTAAGGTTTAAGTGTGGCGCCACATATAAAGCGCTAGGGGGTTGGGTTTGACATTAGGCGCTCAAGCGTAGGCGAACTTCATGGTCGTCCGCGATGCCGTCAATCGTACCCGAGGGTTCTAAATCTATGTGGTGTAGTGTGCGGATGACTATATTCTTTTAGTTACAAAAAGCAAAAAATTTTATTTTATTATTTTTCTTTTTAAAAAGAACAAGATAAGACACACGCACTCACACAGGGAACAAGAGGTACAACAATCAACTGAGCCAACTTTTAATTCAAGGGACTGCCCTCAAACCAGCTTCTGGAGGTATGTTCAGTGACCATTCCTGTCGTGTGACACAGGATAGCAAGGAACAAAGCTGTCGCACGACCAGGACAGTCACTAAACCAGAATCCCTGCAAAACTGAAATCAGCCCCTGCCTCTCCTCGGCAAGGAACAAAGCAACACAACAAAGCACAATGCAATAGCCACATGAAGCACACAAAAGGCACACAAGTCGTAAAATCTCATAAAAAATGCATGTACCGCACAAGATCATCAAGGATGCACATAAGATGAATACATTGGATGTATAACTGAATGAAAGAATGACCCTCTTAGTTTTGAAAAACAGGTTTTCAAAAGTGTCTTCCCCAGCAGAGTCACCACTGAATGTGCGCTTGCTCGAAAAAATTCGGTTTTCAAATGAAAAAAATTAGGATTCGCCACGCCATGTTTAGAGGTACACTTTGAAAAACCTTTTGAAAGAGAATGGGTCTGGGGGTCAGGTTACGTGTTGGGAAGAACAGAGAGTTCACCCAACACGCCTCATCCATAGTCGAGTCTTTCTAATTAGACATCCAAATAAGTCAAAACATGTGCAAACAATGATAATAGACAAGTGCGGTGAAACATGAATTTTATTAAACGAATGAGATTATTACAACTGAAATCAAGTCTTCTGCAAAGGGCCGCTTATGTCGCGTGACACAGGACCTAGGAGGTAGGTTGTGTCGCGTGACACCAATGGTCACTTTGCAGAGACCTTACAGCACTCATATTACAGCAATCTTAGAACGCAAAGCAATATTACAGAATAGATTTGAACATTAAAATCAACACAGTCACCTCAACTGAGTGACAATTAAACTAGGCAACACAACTTTCAACTGAAGAATGATCCCTGTAGATGGGCACGATGTGTCACGTGAATCAGGACTCCTCATGTCCAAGTGTGTCACGTGACACATGCTTACCATCTGCAAGAACCTTACAACTGAGAAATAGATTCAACATATGCCAAACCAAATCAAACAATTATACCAAGGCAATTCAGAACAACACGAATCAAAGACAAATCAACCAAAGGAGTGTGGATATGGGAGATCCACACTCCCTTGACACCCAAATTGCAATTACAAATAAATCACATCATGAACATGCAATTGGATCAAGTAACAACAATTTAAACAGAGAGATTGCAGTTGCCACTTGATAATCTGAGGCGATGGAACCTGATTATCAAGTGGAGCGGAAGGAATTACAATGAAACAAATAAACGAGAGAGAGAGAGAGATGGAAGGAGATGTTACCCTTGTAGTCCTCAACTTCCACACCAAGTTAGGTGCAAAAGTCTTCGATTCAGCTACTGGAGTGGAGATTTAGACACTAATGGAGAGCTGGACTGAGGTCTTCAAGGTGTTTATGAAGTATGGAGGTAATTAGGTAGGATATGTATGAGAGATAAAGGAATTGGAGGGGAATTGGTTGGTTTTTTGTGTGGGAGGAGGAGAGAGAGAGGTTCTGGTGTGATTTCTGCATAGTGATGTTATGGAGTGGAAATTCGGATCCAATTCTAAGAGGGGGAGGGTCTTATTTATAGCTGCAGATCATGGTTACCTTGTGTCGCACGGCATTCTGTAACCACTTTCCAAGGCTTCGAGTTGTCGCGTGACACAAGGTGTCACTAACTGTTTTTGGCGCCAAATCTGGTTCTGGAACATTCTGGGATAATACCCAAAAGGTCCAAAATAGATTTATTCCCTTTAGGTCCATTGGCATGAGCAAAGTACAAAAAAGTACTTCCTTCGCGAGAAACTTATGGAATGTTTCCGAAAGTCTCGGAATAGACCGGGAATTTAGCAAAATGACCCTTAATGCAATTTTATTATATTAAAATGCATCGGGAAAGGTTGCGAATTGGATTGGCATACTTACAGGATTCCCCATAAATCATTTGTGTAAGGGAAAGGGGGAATATGATGATTTACATGGTAAAGATATGAACTTTATATCAAATAATCAAAGTAAATGACAAATAAAGGCAAGATAAATGACAAGCAATAAATAGAGCAATAAAATAAGGGTATTTCAAGAGAAAAGGGAGGAGAGATTACCAATGGTGGTTCTCTCTATCTCCCAAGGGGATTTTCCTATGTAGGAATGGTTTTGGAAGGATTTTATGGAGGAGGGAAGTGATTTTTGGGATGTTTAGTTCTATGGAAATTCGACTTTTCAGTTTGGCAGAGTAACAATGCTTAATTGTTGTTGTTAAAATGGGTAGAGGAGGCCTCTATTTATAGGCTGCAGTGTGCTTCCTAAAGAAGCCGCCCGGCGTTATCCGCTGATGAGTCAGCCTGTTTCTAGAATCATGCAAGGTGGCAGCTGGAAGCTTCATTCCACCGAGATCCTGCCTGGAATTTTAATTCCTAGCAGGTCCTTCCTCCCTTGGAAAGTTTGGAAAAGTTCCCGAATCGCCCCTGAACTTTATGAAAGTTTGGGGAATTGCCAGGAAACTTAACCGGAAGGCATGAGGCAGATTTGGGTACTTACAGAAGCCCCTCAGCAATGGCACTTGTAGGGCAAGTGGGGTTGTTGATTAAAATAATCCAATCTGGCGAACTGTCGAGATGGATTGGGTGACCAAGGAGGTCGAGTGGCTGAACCTTTGGAAGGCTACCTACGTATCTCGGAGGAATCAAGCCATGATCGTAGTTTGGAATCCACTGGGGAAAGGGTGTCATATGCGACAAATTGGCTGAACCTAAAGTAGGCTACCTACATATCCCGGAGGAATCAAGCCATGATCGTAGTTCGGAATCCACTGGGGAATGGCAAAGAGAAACGGGTCCCTTGCTATGAAGATGGAAAGAAAATGACCTAGGAGGTCAAATGGCTGATCCTACTGGGGATATGCCAAATGAAGGGAGTGACAAATGTGGTCGAATGGTTGGACCTTTTCAAAAGGCTCATGCACCACTGAGGAGTGATGAATGAAAAGGGTGACCACTTAAAAGGTTCGATGGAAACTCAAGGCAAATAAAATTCTCCAGCTCTTGGGGAGTTTTGAAGCAAGGTAAATCGATCAAATTTCTTTTCAGCTCATTGGATGTTTGCACCCAACGACTGTTGCAAAACAAACATTCCTCGTAGCCCAAACTCGGGTGAGCATAACATTTTTTGAGTTTCAAGACGATTCTCGGGCCTACTTCCCTAAGGAGGATGACTGGACCCTTTTTGAAAGGCTCATGCACCACTGAGGAGTGATGAATGAAAGGGATGACCACTGCGGTCGGATGGCTGGATCTTTTTGAAAGGCTCATGCATCACTGAGGAGTGATGAAGAAAGGGGTGACCAATGTGGTCGGATGTCTGAACCTTTTTGAAAGGCTAGGTACGTATCCCGGAGGAATCAAGCCATGATCGTAGTTCAAGGATTCACTAGATAGTTAGGAACATGTCTATGATCCTTGGAATTTTGATGATTAATGGAGGAGCACCTTAAGAAACTAAATCTTTCGTCGCTATCAAGGAGATAGAGGTAGCTAAAGTTGGAAGAACTAATGCTTTCATCGCTATCGAGGAGATAGATGTAGCTAAAGTTGGAAGAACTAAAGCTTTCGTCGCTATCGAGGAGATAGAGGTAGCTAAAGTTGGAATTTGGCAATTCGGAGGCTGTCACATGAAGAAGCTATAGCTTTCATCACTATCGCGGATATAGAGGTAGCTAAAGCTAGATTTTGATAATTCGGAGGATGTCACCTGGAGAAGCTATAGCTTTCGTCACTATCGCAGAGATATAGGTAGCTAAAGCTGGATTTTAACAGTTCGGAGGATGTCACCTGGCGTTATCCCATTTGGCGATAAAGGAAGGTTTCCCGGAGGAGACGTTATCCCATTTGGCGATAACGGAAGGATTTCCCGGAGGAGACGTTATCCCATTTGGTGATAACGGAAGGATTTCCCGGAGGAGACGTTATCCCATTTGGCCATAACAGAAGGTTTATCGGAGGATACGCTATCCCATTTGGCGATAACGGAGAATTTCCCGAAGGAAACGTTATCCCATTTGGTGATTACGGAGGATTTCCCGAAGGAAACGTTATCTAATTTGGCAATAACGGAGGATTTCCCGGAGGAGACGTTATCCCATTTGGCGATAACGAAAGTTTTCTCGGAGGATACGTTATCCCATTTGGTGATAACGGAGGATTTCCCGCAGGATGCGTTATCCCATTTGGCGATAACGAAAGGTTTTAGAAGAAAACGTTATTCCATTTGGAGATAACGGGAAATTTTTGAGAAACAGCATTATTCCATTTGGAGATAATGGAAATTTTTTGAGAAAACAATATTCCATTTGGAGATAACGGGAAATTTTGGAAGAAAACGTTATTATTCCATTTGGAGATAACGGGAATTCTTGTTTAAATGGAAAGTCCAGGGGCAAAAGCATAAATTCAGCCTAAGGCAAATGAAGCCGCCAGGCATGAGATGGGGAAAAAGAAGTCGTTCGGCTTGAATCTTAATTTCACCAGATTTATTTAAACAGAAGTAGAACGGGCAACAACCATTGTTGCTGTTGTTTCTGTCGAGAAGAGAGGAGAGAAAAGAGAGAGAAATGCCAAGGTTTTCAACTCTTTAGCTTTCTACTGCTCAAAATGGATCAAGAAGAGAACATCTTTCCTTGACAAGTGCATCGGAACTTGTCGCAAATCATGAGGATGAGGCGGAGGGAATTTTTTAGGACCGAGCGGAAGTATGACTTCGGGGCGCCTACTTCTGAGTTCTATCCCGGAAAAAGGGAGCACAAATATATGAAACCTCAATCGATTGGGGTAAGCACTCTCGATTTACTTGATTTCATCAATTTTGATTGAATTTTGATTGATTAGGGATAGACTTAAATTTTGGGAATTTTTGTATTTTTCTTGTGATTTTATTGATGATTTTATGGACTTGATAATTAACCTATGGGGCTAAGGTTATAAATAAACATGCATTTGCAATTTATTTGAAAAAAATATATGAGAATGACTCATTTTTTAGAATAAAGTGAGAAAAATAATGCCTAAAATGTGACGGAGTTCTTGCATGTGCTAGAACTAGGTCACCTCCTGATCATGGATGTGAAAACAAGATTTTGGATGATGAAAATAATTCATGCATGCCATTTGGAAAGATTAAAACCTATATACAAAGAATTTTGTGAAAATTGGAATTTTTGTGCTTGGGAGAGCATGTGCTCAGGGTGACGTGTTTCAAATGATGAAAGACACGTGTTCTAGGAAAATGATGCTAGAAACTTCTCATGAATGCTTTTCTTTGGCAATGTATGCATTATTTTGTGAATGTATGCATGCTTCTGAGATAAACTGAAGGACTGACGTGCTTTTGCTGTGCTTACTTACACGAGAGCAAGTCTAGGGGACTCGACGAGGTAGCGGTGAAGTTGTGGGAGAGGATGCCTAACTTTGAGAAGGATGGCCACAATCCTAAACAGCTAGTGGTGGCAATTGGTCTCCATTCTTTTGTCAAGGCTATCAGCCGTGACATTCATGTGACCTCCAAGAGCAAGGGGTTGGTCCAAGCTCTTTCAGAGTTTTGGTGGGACACCACTGACAGATTTTATCTAAGCTGGGGAGAGGTCACGGTGACTCCTGCGACTTTACAGCTATTACAGGCCTGAGGTTCACTGATCGGCCTGTGACCTGGAGGGATCACATTTCTGAGGCTGAGTTCAGAGATTATGTGGGATTTGACCTCCGTCTGAAGGGGCTAGGGATGGAGACTCGGTTTGTTAAGGTTGAGGTACTGAGGTGTATGGAGGGGTTTGCGGCCAATGAGGTGACTGCCCACCAGCTTGGGAGAGCTTTCTTGTGGTTGTCTCTGTCTGTCACCATTTTTACTAATTCTGGGACGTTGGCGATGGTTTGCTTACTTGACTCTTTGGATGATTTAGCTATTGTTGGGGAGGTCTCTTGAGGTGAGGCCGGATTGGCAGAGCTTTATTTTTCTCTGGATTTGTACAGCCGTAACAAGGCTACTTCTATGGACTGCTTTTCTTTTGCTCTAGAGGTATTATCATTCTCTTATTTTTCTTTTCCTTTTGTTCTTAAGATTTTATGAGATAAATGACCCTTATGTTCTGACATGCAGGTCTGGTTTTGTGAGGTGATTAGGATCTTTCCTTGGAACCGACAGAGTGATCCTGCTATCTTCCCGACCATGGTGCACTGGAGAGGAGAGGCTAGGGACAAGTTCACAGGGAAGACCCGGATCACCTTTGACTATAAGATGGTGAAGCCCGTCATCAGCAGGGACGGTCATGAGGGGGTGAGCTTCTATCCCTGGGGGAGGTATCCGGAGGCTCTTATAGGAGATGCCGTAGTCATGACCAGAAAGAGGAGGTGGCTGACAGGCTTGACCTGTGATAATATCTATTTGGGGGACCTATTCTCCAGGCAACACGGTCACGTCCCTCCTTTGGACGCAATTACCCCTCAGGACCCCCCTCCTTTCATGTTGCAGCCTAGGCACTGGTCAATGGATGAGAGGGACAGGTACAAGGTTAGCTTGGCGGCTGAGGACTATTTTGACTATGCCACCCCGTACGTCACCTTTATGGAGGAGCGTTTGAGGATGCCTCAGAGGTTGGTGAAGATAGTCGCTGCCCAAGGGTACGGGGAGGCAGAGCCAACTGATCCACCTGTTCCTCTAGCTCACCTTTCTTATGTGGTGAACAGGGTGCCGAGGAGGCTGATGGTGCCTATTTTAGATGCGAGGGATGCTGAGTATACTTTGGCGGCTGATAGCACTGTAAGTAACTTTGGGTCCCCTTTTTTTTCGGCTTTTCTATTTTCTGCGATTCTGAACTTCTTTGGGATTTTCTAAGCTTTTCCCTTTTTCTCGTAGGTCCCTGCTCACACTTATGACACTCTGGTACGGCATAACAGGGGCTGGAAGGAGCTAGCTCGGTCCCTCTTGAGGAAGATAGCTTGTGCATCAAGGGCTGCGGGAAATGCGCAGGAGCCTGAGTGCAAGAGAAGGCATGTCGGGAGCACGGCTTCTACATCATCAGCCTCGGAGTACCACTCATCCTCTACCAGCGCCGTGCCTCGGGGGCGAGGGCCTAACACTGATGTATTAGAGCAACTGGCGGAGTACGAGCATGTGCCCGTCAACCTGACCGCCGAGAGTGATGATGAAGACCTGCTAAGGGACCCCTTGTTTAACGAGCTGAGTAGCGATGATGATAAATCGGAGGCATAGGGTTCCTTTGGTTCAAACTTGGAGAGTGAGAGAGAAAACAATGAACAAATTATGCACAATTTGTATTTATTATTTTATTTGGGTGCCAAGGAGGCAAAGACAATGTAATGATCTTTTTATTTTTCTTTTCTTATTGATGCTTTATTATTTTGCATATTACTTGAGCCTCGGGGCTACTTTTTCCATGAAAATGGGGCAGAATTTGAGCTGAAATGATTTATGATGGTATATGAATGTATGGATGGTGTTTGAGAATATTTTTATGCAGGTTTTGTTGAGAAAGTGGGGGTGAGAATCCCACTTAGGCAGCAGCTTTGGCTGCTGCAGATTTTTTTTTCTGCAGAAGCGAATGAAGCCGCCCGGCCAGGTCCTGGGCAAATGAGGCCGCACGGCTTGGAGCCGTGTCTGAACTGGTTTTCTGCAAATAAAACCAAGGAAGGGTCTTTTCATTTCATTTTCAACTTAGACTTGTCCCAACTGATTCCAAAGCACATTTTTGACCAAAAATCATCGAGTCCGATCACTACCATGGAAAAACCAGTCCGATTGCAAAAGGGGAAAATGGATCGTTTTCTGTCCGACCTCCAATCTTGGATGAGACACAACATTCAATCTCATAAGGGGTTGTTTGACAACTCCTTCAAGATCAAATATTTATGGCATTTGAAGGATCTCCCACCTGATTGGGACCTTTTAAGAGTAGCAGCGAGATTTTGGGACGTCCGGAGACATGTCTACTGCTTTTCCTACAACGAGCTCGTTCCAACCTTTGAGGATTTCCGGGCATTGATTGGGGGTCCAGAAATTGAGTCTATTTCGATTCCTTTGACCGGGGACTTGCCGGTGATCGTAAAGTTGGGATCTTTTCTGCAAATTTCTCCGAAAGAAGCCGAAGGGATGATGATAGACCCTGACAGAATTGACATTTCTGATATTCCGAGCAGATTCGGGTCTTCGGGTACTGCTACAACCACGGTATCTATGGACGCCTTTATCCTCTGCGTATTCTCCTTCCTATTCACTACTGAGTCCTTTGGAGTGTGCCACAGTGGCCTTTTGAACATGGTCAGAGACTGCAGGGCTGGGAGAGATATTTTCCCACTGATTTTGAGGAGACTCAGCATGGCATTGACAGGATGGCTATGGGGGACCATTTCATTCGGTCTGGGGGCCCAGCTGTATTGACTTTATAGCTGTAGGAGAGACTCGGGGCTTTGCCTACCCAGTGTCCTTGGGAGATTTCTCGGAGGGGTGCACCGAGACAACATGATCAGGGTAGCTGAGAGATGATGATGGCTTGGTTGTCTACCTCGGATATCCATTGGTTGGTGCCTCACTTGAGATTGCAGAATCATAGGACATTTCAGGAGTCCTACATAGTGAGGGTTTCGAGGATATCTTTGTCCTCTTTCTACATTCCCTTCTTAGTGTCTAGACAGTTCTGTAAGTATACCAATCCAATTTACGACCCTTTTAGGTGCATTTTAATGTGATAAAATTGCATTAGGGGCATTTTGGTACATTTCCGGCCTATCCCGAGACTTCCGGAAACATTTCATAAGTTTCCAGTGAAGGAAGTACCTTTTGGTACTTTGCTCATGCTAAAGGACCCCCAGGGAATAAAACCTGCTTGTGACACCTTGTGTCACGCGACAAGTCGAGGCTTGGAAAGTGGTTACGTAAAGTCGTGCGACACAAGGTGACCACTAACTGCAGCCTATAAATAAGACCCCTCCCCCTCTTAGAAATAGATCCAGAATTTCACATACTGTTACTCTGCAGAAATTGCAACGTAACATACACACTAAACATACACCTCTCTCTCTCCTACCCATAACCTACCCCCAATTCCCTCCAATTCAACTCACTCCCTCCATCACCTCTTAGATCTACCTTCTACTGATTCTCTCAAGCTTTCCAGGACCAGAAGCTGCTGTTGAAGGGTTCTGTATCTAACTTGATACAGAATTCGTGGAAGTAACAAGGGTAACACCCTCAACCCCCTTTTCCCTCTCTCTCCTACCTTGATAATTGGATAATTCCGTTGTTTTACCTCCCTTGGATTCAATAATCAGACTCTATTTGTCTAGATTATTGAATCCTAATCGCAATCTCTCTGTTTAACTTGTTTGTTTTGGATAATTGATTGTTCATTGCTTGATCATTGTGAAACTTGGTATTTAGACCCCAAGGGGGTGTGGATCTATCCATATCCACACACCCTGGGTTGGATTGTTGTTGTTTGTGTATTTCAAAGCTTATCTGATTTATCAATTGGATCTGTGCTGTCTATTGGTGTTGTTGAGTTCAAATCTGTAGGTATCTGCAGATGGACATTGTGTGTCACGCGACACACTGTGACTGGTTAGATCCTGTGTCACGCGTCACATCTGACCCGGCACGTCCTGTGTCACGCGACACTACATGACCATTTACAAATACCATTTTCCTTTATAATCTGTATTGATCTGTTGTATAGGGGATGTGGCCTCCCTGAATAATTGGTTCACAAGTTGTAAGCCTCTTTCCAAATCAATAAAATTCATGTTTACTACACTTGTTCATTATCAATGATTGCACACACTTATGGATTACTTGGATGTTTGATTAGAAAGACTTGTCTACGGACAAGGTGTGTTGGGTGAACTCTCGGTTCTTCCCAACACGTAATCTGACCCCCGAACCCGTTCTCTTTCAAAAGGTTTTTCAAAGTGCACCTCTTAAGCATGGCGTGGCGACTCCTTTTTCTTTTTCATCGTCTGAAAACCAAAATTCCACCGGGGCGAGCGCACATTCAGTAGCGACTCCGCTGGGGACTAAACACTTTGAAAACCTGTTTTTCAAAATTTAGTGGGTCAAGCTTTCATTCAATTGAACATCCAATGTGTCCATCTTTGTGTGCATCTTAGATAATCTTTTGTAGTACATGCATTTTGTTGTATATGGAGACTTGTGAGCCTTGTATATATTTTGTGGTCATTCTGTTGTGCTTTGGTTATTGTGCTTGTCCCTTGCCATGGATAGGGCAGGGGCTGATTCCACTTTGCAGGGTTCTGGTTCAGTGATCCTCCTAGTCGTGCGACATCTTTGTCCCATGTTGTCCTGTGTCACGCGACAGGAATGGTCACTGAACAGGTCTTCAGAAGATGGTTTGAGGGCAGTCCCTTGAATCGAAAAATGGCTCAGTTGATTGTTGTTCCCCTTTTTTTCCTGTGTGAGGGTGTGTGTTTTTTTCCTTTTCTCTTTTCTTAAAAATAAAAAAATAAATATAAAATTTCGTTTTTGTAAATAAAATAATATAGTCATCCACACACTACCACAAAGATTTAGAGCCCTCGGGTGCGATTGACGGCATCGCGGACGGTGATGTATTTCGCCTACGTTTGAGCGCCTAATATCAAACCTATCCCCCTAGTGCGTTATAGGTGGCGTCACACTTAAACCTTACCCACGGTTGGTTTTTGATACAACGTTTTTTATCACACCAAAATGAATTGTTTTGAAACTTACCATAGGTCCTTATACCTTCCCCAAAACCTCGCATCTTGTGGGCATGTTGCCAACGCAACATGGTTTCACATGGGGACATGTCACTCCCGTGGCGTGTTCTAACAAGAGATCATGCCGCTTTGTCAACGTGCACCGACGAGAGGTCATGCCGGATTTTTCTTTGAATTTCATCAAGAATACCGGTTATGCTGCCCAAATTTCCCCAGGAATTTGGACAACTTCTCCGTCCCATACGATGTTAGGTTCTGGTTAGGTGTCATCACCTATTATATATTTCAATGCAAGGCATTTGGTGTGATTTGAATGCTTCGTCCTTAGGTTTCCCCAAGGTGTATTTTGGGCAAATAAAGGCTTCTCCTTTCCCAACCGTATTTAGGATTAAGACACCGATTTATACTTGAAGATAAATGAATTGTTTGTGCGAGTCTGTCCCTCGTTTCCTTTCCCTCTCCCGTACTCCCTCAACATCCTTTTCTCTCCCTTCACTACCTTATAAACCCGTGTCTACCCTTTGTAGCTGTGACAAGTTGGGCGCGTGCTCTGATACAAGGGTGCTCGTTTGGTTCGCATCTCCGGAGTATTTGCAGTCTCTACGAAGTTCTCATCTGTTCTGCTGTTCGAGATGTCTGGTGCAAAAGATATGCCATCCGCTCAGTCTGGGATTCCTCTCACTCCGGGCCAGTTGGACATGAGTGATTTGTCAGTGACAGAGTTGCGAGCTGCTCTTGAGGCTGCCATGGTTCGTGAATGTAAGGCCCAATTGCTAGCCCAAGTTGCTAAAGCTCGAGAAGAAGAGACGCACGCTAGATTTGTAGAAGCAATGCGCGTCCGAGGGGTCATGATAATTCGTCACGAAGATGGGTCCTACGATGAAATCATCAGTGCTAGCAGTGTTGATCATGGGAATGGAAGTGTAATGCAAAGGGTGATTGAAGATGAACATGACAAGATTCTTTCCCCGACACCTCAAGTAGTCCAAACTCAGATTAAAGATGGACAACCGATCCTTGAAGTTTTCAGTTCTCCCAATCAATTTGAGTTGAAGAGTCAGTATCAGCAAGATTCCCGAGGGTCATGTCATCATGTGAATTGTTATTCCAACCAGACGGAACCGCTGTTATTCTACTCAAACCAAACTCCCCTTCAAGGAGATATTTCCCAATCACCAATGAGTTCATATAGCTTCAACCTAACACCTCCGCAAGATCAGCGCTCAGGACCAGCCTCATACGTAACTGTGAATCAAATGTCTTTCATTTCGGCCACGAATCCTATCCAGCAAGGGACGCCAACACCTGAATCCCCTCCAAAGATAACTCAGACGGAAAGGAAGAAGCAGTATTGGGGAGATGTAGGGATGCCTATGAATCAGTTCCTCAAGGTTTTGGTGAGTGGAGGGTTAGTTCAACCGCTATTTAATTATGTCCCCCCTCATAACAACATAAAGCTGGATCCAAGCAAATATTGCTTCGATCACCGATATCCAGGCCATACCACCTGTGAATGCAGGCAGTTGAGGGTGATCATCCAGGAACTCATTGACAAAGGGAAGATCGAGATGGGTCCTCATGAGGAAAGCGGTGTCCAGAGTCGTGGTCAGTTCCCACCGCGCAAGCAGCGAGAATTTGATGACTTGGGAATAACAACCGAGGAAGCTTTCAATGGGCTGATGCGAAGAGGAATGATAAAGCCGCTTGATAATTATCATCCCATCAAGCCCAATCCGAATTTGGATCGTGGCAAGTATTGCTACTATCATCAGTATCCCGGTCACACCACCAATGATTGCTCCCTTCTAAAAGTGTTCATTCAAAAACTGGTTGATGAGGGTAGAATCGAGAAAGCTCCTACTAAGGTGGTCTATAATCCTCTTCCACAATTCCAAGGATTCCCCATGTGAAGAAGTCAGTCAGTCAGGCATCGTAGGGTCCTAGATTGTTTTATTTTGCTAGTAGATGTTTTTATGATTAGAGTCTATTACATCCATGTTATGAGTCTTTTATTTTAATAAAAAAATATTTGTTTCTATTCTTGCTAGACTCGATGCATCACTTGTACACCCACATTACATCTAATTGAAATGGTCTTATTTTACATAATCACTTGTGCTGCTTAATTACTAATGATTTGAAATGACTAATGTTTAAATTAATCGGAGTGAGAAAACTGACTGGTATCTTTTCCAAACTGGGGCTTATCAACTCCCCACCTAGTTCCTCGTATGCTCACAATTTTGCATGGATCTTCCTCAGAGTAAACTTAAGCAAGCAAATGAAGACTCATCCGGTATGGACTGCGGCTGAAACCTTCACCCATAGGAAAGCCATTACCTCACCCTCACCAAATAATATCCCTTCATTTCAGGATAGGAACATTTGAAACCTGTTTAACCATCGCCAGAAGAAGAGGGACTATCCTTGAGACTCCCATGACGCAAAATAAGATTGATCGTATCCAAGTTTAATGAAAGGCAGAAAGCAATGATCCATCCTGGGGATTAGCTGAAATTCTCCTCTCAAAAAAAGAAATGAAGAAAAGAAAGAAAGAGAACCTAGTCCCTAGCGATTCTCTCAAAAGCAAAAGGCAAAGGATCCGGTCGTTACTCAAACGGAGTCTCAGAGCAAATAAAGAAGCAGCACGGATGTCCCTCAACATTAACTCTAACCAATTCTGGCCATCCTCTCGATTTTAGAGGACATTCCCACCACCTTAGCCGATCCCAAGCCGTCCTCTCGATTTTAGAGGACATTCCCATTACTGTTACCCTTGCCCTTGGCAAAGCCAAGAATGACCTCTCATTCTTAGAGGCAAATCAATTTCTTCACCTTAGAAATCCCAAACACATCCCCAGAAAGCCAACCTCTCATCTTTAGAGGTTTAGTCAGCAAAAAGCCTAGCTGACCTCTCGTCTTAAGAGGTCATGATATCCCAAATTACCCGAAGACCGATCGAAATCCCGAAGTCCAACCGCAGTTCCTACCAGATAGTAGTTTCGGATCGTCAATCGAAAATTGTGCAAGTTCTACCCGTTTGTTCGATGTTTCATGTGAGCATATTCCATTTCTCCTCCGCAAAACATCTCCCGTGAATGTCCCACTAGGGCTTCGCATCTGCATCCTTCATCGACGCTCCAAAGAAATTCATGCGTCTAGCTCCCTCAAGGACCGTCTCCATGCACAAATATACTTTTCATCATTCAAAGTTTGATTCTCGATATCTGTTGGTTTTCTCCTCATGATTAACTCAAACATTTGCTCATATCAATATTGGTGTTTGGCTAACCCGAACATCATTAAAGGGTTTTAAGCAGCCTTGTGATCATCACAAATAAGACAAGTTTTCAAGTGTCTCGACAAGTCTTCTTCTCTACATTTTTAGGGATATAGAGCTAAACACTGTATTTCTGTCAAGCAGAGGCTTCCATACACCTCTCCACACCTTGTGATGCTTGTACTCTCCCAAAAGAGTTAAACCCAAAAACGAGAATGTCGTACACAAGTTCAGGGTTCATCCCACCTTCGAAAGATGTGCCCCTGCACATAAGCATTCCTAAGTATTGTCCGCCGACTGACCGACTGAGGCTTGAAGAATGATCTCCTTCTTGGTAACATGATAAGTTGACTGCAATAAAACTTTGTGTCAGACTGGGGCTTGGCCAGAAGAAGAGAATGACGTGTGTATTTGTGCAGTTCCCGGGGCTCGCTTTATAATATCGATCCTTGGGATTGGATTTGTTACTAAAGGCCTACATTGTGTTGGGACTGATGAATTTCTCACTCTAAACAAAAGGGAGAGGTCTTGAGGTAATATGGAAGTCTGATTTTGAAGTCCTGTCAGCATGACTTGTTGTGTCACGCGACAGGATGTGCACAGGCTGTTATGGGTCGTGCGACACCATAATTCCAACACTAAACATCAGAAGACTGCAATCTGTTCTGCACCAGGGCACGCCCCAACTTGTTCAAAACTGCAAACAAACCTATCATCCTACAGATAAACCTTGGAGAGGGGTTCGTTCAGTTCGTATATATACAAGCCATCATATACATGCCATACATAATCAAATCATCCAAACCACATTCATATCAATGCCATAACCATTCAAAAAAAAAAAACCATTCATTCTCATTCTTCCCAAAATGGACTCGTGCAAACAACATAAAAATTAATAATAATATACTAAGTCTAGGAAGTGCGAGGCAAATAAGTTTTTTTACAAAGACAAAAGAAAAAGAAAAGAGTGTTTGTCCGTTTCTTTCCAAAAGGGGGTACAATAAACAAAAATCTATATTTTGATCCAAGAGGCTACTCCGAGCCATCGCCTTCAGAAACGTAGACATCTCCGTCATCATCAGAATCATCATCGTCATCTCCCTCGCTCTCCTCTCCGTCTGCATCCTCCTCCTCAGTCTGCGAATGACCCGGATCGGCAGCAGGATCGTGTTAAATGACGGGATCATCTCGGAAAAGCTCATGCACGGCAGGAATGGCCATGGTCTCAAGCTCGTGCAGATCTCCAGAAACATCACTCTCATACTCAGGGCTAGGGGGACGACGAGGGGCTGTCTTGGTCCTGGGCCTACGTGTATCTTCCGCAACCATATCAGTACGAGACCTCTTTCTGTCAGGCAAGCTGGGCGTAGAATCATCATCATCAGAGCTTCGAGCCAGACACCGCTCCCTTCAGTAGCGTGCACTCCTCTCAAATTGCTCAATCATGTCCATGGATCCGGTGTTATGATGAGCAAAACTCCAGTAAATGTCAACCGAGACCTGGTACAACCAAGCAGAGGAAGAATCAGAAACCAGTCATGATAAAAGACAAGGGATTTAAATTGTTCAAAACAATAATGGAAGAAAAGACACTTGCTTACAGATCGGGTGCCCTCCGGAAGCTGAAAATATGGGTAAATCCTGCTGGTATCGAGAGGAGCCCATCTCAAGTGGTCCTCATCCTGAAAGTCAACGAAGGGAGGAGGTAAGGGAGCATCCGCCATGTATCCAGTAGAGGGGCCTGCGCCCTGATCATCACGTCTCGGAGCCACCTGCGGTGACCTCAACCTCATAGTCACATAAGCCCCGTAATCTCCGTCCACAGTATAGTTGAACGCAGCCTCCCCCTGAACTAAAGCAGCCACGTCCTCTAGTATCCAAGGAAACCATATATCAGCAAGAGGATCAACTGGGACTCTAGTAATGCTATGAGGGCCATGTTGTCTGTAGACCCGCTCTCCCAAATACAATGCATCCCCAGATAAGCCTACCAAAAGCATGCGGCACTCGGTGAGATGTAAAGCATGTCCTAGCTCAAGCTCAGCATACCGGTCAGTCCAAGGAAACAAATTCAGACTCCTGGGAGTCCCTCGCAAGCAGATCATAGTATCGGGATAAGAAGTCATCACCCGTCCCCTAGTATCCGCCGTCCGGACCTTCTGCCGCGCGTCTTTCACCCAGCGCCTCATGGCAGGAAATATAGTGAACGAGTACGCTTCCTGAACCCGCCAAGCATAACAACTGATGATCTCGTAGGCCCAAACCTGGAAAAGAAGGATCAAAGTAAGTCAGAATGGCAAAAGAAGAAATGACAGAAAGAAAGGATGTTCAAAAGATGGGGTCAAATCGGGAAATACCTCAAAAGCTAAATGGCAGCAGTTGAAGGACTTAGCCTCCCCCCTGCTGACATCATCCAGAGCCAAGTACAGCTCAGCGAGTCCTGCCTCCCCCAGGATAATGTCCCAACAACATCCCAATCCCTCAGAAGATCCAGCAGTGAAATCAGAGCGGAAGACGTGCCATTAATAAAAAGCATGTCGGAGAAGCCAATCCACACAAAAGCCCTAGCCAGCCTCTTGGCCCTTAGCCGGCCCTCCTCAGTGTCTGTCAGATCAGCCGGGTAATCCTTACTCTGCACAACAATTGGGCCATGAAGCTCCCCTAGCTCGTACCCGTTCCCCTTCTTGTCCTTGGGAACAAAACCAATCAACTCCATGAAGTATGCCTCAGTGGGAGGCTGAGGATCATCCGCAAGAGCAGGCCCCTTCGGATATAATGGCTCAGCAGTAAAAGGAAGACCGGTGATAGCTGCAAAGTCATACGGCATCACCGTCGCCTCCCCCCAAGAAAAGTGGAAAGAATGGATGGTCTCCCACCAGAACTCTCGGAACGCCTTCACCAGCCCCACGCTCTACTGAGTATCCCCGATGGCCTTTACCATATCAAAGAACCGACCCAGCTCGGCAGCATATATCAAGCCCTTTGGCGAATGCTCCATCTCCTGGCTGTCGGGAGGAGATCCCACAGCCGACCAATAAGCTCTAGTGAGCCTCGGCTATGCAACTCCTGCAGGTAAACACAGCACAGGTATGAATATTCCAAGTTTTTTCAAAGAAAAAGCATGTCAATCAATCATAATTTTGTACTTTCCCTTTTCTAAGTAAAATTAGGGTTTAACATTTAACATGCATCAATAATTTCTTATAGCTCAAAACCATGCAGCGAATTCATGATTCGCTGGTAAAAATCTTGAATCTCTTGACACAAACAAAACCCAATTTTTCAATGCAATAAAAGGCAAGGGTTACGGAAGTACCGTATTCTTTTTCCCGAGTGCAGACGTGTGCTCATTGAGTTGTGGATAAAAATCTCCTCTCATTGCTTGAGGGATGAAAGGCATTTGATTTCGTTGAGCATTCTTCCTTCAAGCGGCCAATTGAGCTTGTTGAGGTCCCTTTTTCGTGGGACGTGTTCTAGGAGGCATGATTGCAAGCCAAAGACAAAATCAACACCCTGGATTCTCTTGATTTCCCTTGAATTCGTACGAATGGATGGCCTATCCTCTCAAAACCGCTCGCCTCCCTCTGAAATGTGTTTTCAAAATAGGGACTGTTTAACGTTATAAGGGACTGGCCATGAGCTTTATGTGGTCGTGCGACACAACGTGACTCAAGGGCCAGATTTTCCAAAAATACCCCTGCGATTTGATATTTTGTACTTTAACCCCTGGGGCATGCTTTGTTGTTTCCCCCGCAGGTACAATGATCAACTGAGCCTCATCAACCCTCGAAGACTGGCCCTCAGCCAAAACCGAGACAAAGAATCCGTGTCTATTTTAGTCTCCCCAGCAGTGTGCACCAAAATCAGTAGCCTCGCCGCCAAAGCAATAGCAAGAGCCCGCTCCCTAGCAAGCAAAGTCCCAGGCTTACCAAGTAAAGCTCAGGACACAAAAGTCAACCGTCAAAAAGACTGTCTCGCACCTGACAGAACCAACAAGCCACCAACGACAGTAGCGTGAGTCCCCCGGCAGCTACACTTATCCCCACCGACAGCAGTAGCGTGAGTCCCCTGGTTCCCTCCGGCATCCACGAAGACCAACGACCGTGGTATGTGTCCTTCCGGCATCCACGAAGACCAGTTGCAGCATGAGACCCTCCGGCAGCTACAACCTTTCACCAGCGATAGCATGAGACCCTCCGGCAGCTACTCGCCACCACCAGTTGTAGCATGAGACCCTCCGGAAGCTACAACCTTTCACCAGCAGTAGCATGAGACCCTCCAGCAGCTACTCGCCACCACCAGTTGCAGCATGAGACCCTCCGACAGCTACAATCTTTCACCAGCGGTAGAATGAGACCCTTCAACTGCTACTCGCCACCCGCAGAAGCACCAGCCCCTCAGGCAGCTACAGGTAAGCATAGCAAATGTATGAAGGGACATCTCTACACTTTCTTGCTTCTTGTCAGTTTCATTTCCGAACTATGATTTGGCTTGATTCCCTTTTAGGGATACGTAGGAATCCTTTCTCAAAAGGTCTAGCCATCCGATTTCCCCAGATCACCGTCCAGCCCTCCACCTTATCCCGTGCCGCTCATTGGGATTGGGTCTTATTTTATTGACAATCTCACTTTTTCCAAAAGTGACATTGCTGAGGGGCTCTGTAAGTACGCCAATCCAATTCGCGACCCTTTTAGGTGCATTTTAATGTGATAAAATTGCATTAAGGGGCATTTTGGTAAATTTTCGGCCTATCTCGAGACTTCCAGAAACTGGTTTTAGTATGATCAAAGTACCTTTTGGTACTTTGATCATACTAAAGGGCCCCCAGGGAATAAAACCTTTTGGACCTTTTGGGTATTTTCCCCGAATGTTCCAAAAACTGGTTTTGGCTCCAAAAGTGGTTGTGACACCTTGTGTCACGCGACAAGTCAAGGCTTGGAAAGTGGTTACATAAAGTCGTGCGACACAAGGTGACCACTAATTGCAGCCTATAAATAAGACCCTCCCCCTTTTAGAAATAGATCCAGAATTTCACATACTGTTACTCTGCAGAAATTGCAACGTAATATACACACTAAACACACACCTCTCTCTCTCCTACCCTTAACTTACACCCAATTGCCTCCAATTCAAGTCACTCCCTCCATCACCTCTTAGATCTACCTTCTACTGATTCTCTCAAGCTTTCCAGGACCAGAAGCTGCTGTTGAAGGGTTCTGTATCTAACTTGATACAGAATTCGTGAAAGCAATAAGGGTAACACCCTCAACCCCATTTTCCCTCTCTCACCTACCTTGATAATTGGATAATTCCATTGTTTTACCTCCCTTAGATTCAATAATCAGACTCTATCTATCTAGATTATTGAATCCCAATCACAATCTCTCTGTTTAACTTGTTTGTTTTGGATAATTGATTGTTCATTGCTTGATCATTGTGAAACTAGGTGTTTAGACCCCAAGGGGGTGTGGATCTATCCATATCGACACTCCCTGGGTTGAATTATTGTTGTTTACGTATTTCAAAGCTTATCTAATTGATCAATTGGATCTGTGTTGGCTATTGGTGTTGTTGAGTTCAAATCTGTACGTATCTGCAGATGGACATTGTGTGTCACGTGACACACTATGACTGGTTAGATCCTGTGTCACGCGACACGTCTGACCAGGCACGTCCTGTGTCACGCGACACTACATGACCATTTGTAGATACCATTTTCCTTCGTAATCTGTATTGATCTGTTGTATAGGGGATGTGGCCTCCCTGAATAATTGGTTCACAAGTTGTAAGCCTCTTTCCAAATCAATAAAATTCATGTTTACTACACTTGTTCATTATCAATGATTGCACACACTTATGGATTACTTGGATGTTTGATTAGAAAGACTTGTCTATGGATAAGGCATGTTGGGTGAACTCTCGGTTCTTCCCAACACGTAATCTGACCCCCGAACCCGTTCTCTTTCAAAAGATTTTTCAAAGTGCACGTCTTAAGCATGGCGTGGCGACTCCTTTTTCTTTTTCATCGTCGGAAAACCAAAATTCCGCCGGGGCAAGTGCACATTCAAGTTCGGGACCTTACAGGAGCGATTGGATGACTGGGAGGACATTCATACCATGGAGGTGGCACCTTTTGACATGAGAGGTCCAGACAGCTTCTTATTTTTCTCGAGAACGTGGACATATGCCGCTTTTCCGCCCAAGGTCATTCTCAAGAACAGGAAGAGTACCATTTTAGTCCACGACATAATTGGATTGGTACGAGAGGGAGATGGGGGTGACTCAGATTGTTTTAGGAGAGAGGCACCAGGCTTTATTGGGTGCTGACAGTGACTCTAGCAGGACTCTGAGGCAGACTGAGGCAAAGGCTAGTCGACATAACCAGTCAGGCGATCTTATCTGGGACATGGAAGCAAGATATGAGCGGTTATCAGAAGGTTCCCCCCTCACCGAGGCTCAGCGGGAGGAGATAAGGACTCGTGCCAGGGTAGAAAAGGCACTAATTGACACAGGCTTGATGGAGGCTCCAGTGAGGATTCTTGAGATAGGGATGAGGGAGACTGACATCATTGAGAAGAAAAGGAAGAACACTTGACGGGGTCGAGGTCGAGGAAAGAAGAACAAGGAATACTCTGTTGCTGAAAACTAATAGACCTATTCCGAGCATCTACTTATAGCCTTTTTGCAAACACATTGGTTGATTAGGCCTTTTTTTTTTGTATATTTTTGTCTTTGTAGCAGGTTAGCAGAGTCAAGAGTAGACCGTGCTTGAACTCATCAAGAAGTTTTTGATTTGTAAAAAAACAAGAGATATTATCTTAGAAATTTTCAAGACACATTTCATGGAAATTCAAATGTCTTATTTATTGTTTAGACCGAACCATTTCTGGCTGCATACGTTCCCCTTTTACAAGAAAGGCTAAGGGGCTCAGGTCTTCGTAGTTCATTCTAATGAACTTTCTGGATTTTTGTTTTGTTTTTTTTGTTTATATATATATATATATTTTGTGCAACCCTGTTTTCTGCCTAAACCGCTCTTTTTCAGGGTTTTCAGCCTAGCTGGGTATTACTCTTTTGCACTATTTTTCTTTTTCTCTTTTTTTTTTATGTGCGACCCGGTTTTTTGCCGAGGCCGCCCTTTTCAGGGTTTTCAGCCTAGCCGGGTATTACTCTTTTTGCACTTTTTTTTTTCTTTTTGTTTTTTTTATTTTAGACATAGTACCGGCGGAGCTTGTCACCGTTGACTGGGTGAACAAAAGGATTGCTGTCCAGGTCTCCAAGCTTCATTGCTCCTCCCGATAGTATTTTCTGCACTACGTACGGACCGATCCAAACAGGTTCCCACTTTCCTAGAGTGTTGTCTCTTGTAGAGGGCTTCTCTTTCAATACCAAGTCACCTTCTATGATGTCTCTAGCCTTGACCATTTTGTCGAATGCCTTGGCCATTCGCCTCTGGTAGGCTCGGGTATGTTCCATGGCCTTTAGTCTCCTTTCATCAAGTAGGGAAAGCTCGTCATGCCGACTACGCAACCATTCTACTTCATTGATGCTATTTTCCAGGAGGACCCTTAGCGACGGGATTTCCAACTCTACTTGCAGTATCGCTTCCATCCTGTAGGTCAACGCGAAAGTGGTTTCTCCCGTGGCTGTTATGACAGAAGTTCTGTAGCCCCAGAGTGCCAGATGTAACTTTTCAGGCCAGTCACGACGGCGGGTAGCCATCTTTCGGATAATTCTTTCGAGTGTCTTATTTGCAGCTTCTACTGCTCCATTGGTCTGAGGCCTGTACGGGGATGATTTGTGGCGAGTGACTCTAAATTCTGACAACAATCTATCGCAGTCTCCTTCGAAGTGCGTCCCTTTATCCGTGATGATCTCATTTGGCACCCCATATCTGCACATGATGTTTTCTTTGACAAATTGGGCCACTTTCTTGGAAGTGAGGACCTTATAGGACTTTGCTTCTACCCATTTCATGAAGTAGTCCACTCCCACTAACACAAACTCATGCCCATTGCTTCCAGTCGGGGCTACCTTCCCTATTACGTTAATACCCCAAGTTGCAAATGTTGGGTTTTGGGATTACAAATGCAGTGGAAGACATAGAAATAACAAGCAAAACCCTAGCCCTTTAATCCATCTAACATGAATAGTTAAAACCATGAAATAGAATTTACATACCTTAATGTGATTATGTTGATCTTTCAAAACGGATCTTAGATTCAAATCTTATTTGAATCGACGAACAACCTTCGAATGTTTAAACCGTAGATGAAAGTTGGATCTTCTTCTTTTTTGTTCTACCTTGGTGATGAAATCAACAATGGGGATCTTCAAGCTTTAGGAGATAAAGCAACCTCCCTCTAATGGTGATCCACACGCGAACGAACCAAGAACTCTTCTTGTTGGATTGCTAGATGATCCTTCCCGATTATTGAAACGATTTCAATAATCAATGGCAAAAACTATGGAATTGATCAAGGCCTAGGATTTCATAAATCTAGAACAATGATGTATGGAGGTGAGAGACAGTTTTTGGCTGCTCAAGGACTTGTATTTATACAATGGTATAAATCCCTAAAACTTAGGGTTAAGTCCTTGTCAATAACAAAAACCTTCCCAGCCTTGGAAACGCAGTACTGACACTTTTTTGCATTGGGCACGACTCGTGCCTGAGGGCACGAGTCGTGCTTATGGAAAAACACTCGTGAAATGAGTCGTGCCACTAAAAGTACTCGTGCTGGGCTTGGGAACGACTCGTGCCTGAGAGCACGAGTCGTGCCCATCGCCGGGCAAGGTATGTCGCTCGGTGTACTCAGCCAGAATACGAATTTTCAGTGTGGCTAAGTATGTCGCCCGGTACACCTAGCGAGAATTCCAATTTTCAGCTAGAATCAAATTCGTTCTTTGTGTGTGACCCAAAAGGAATTATATTATGTTGGTAGTGAGTCAAAACATGACCTCACAAGATATAAGTGGTTTCTAGCAATCCATTATATCCACCCAATTAATATAACATCTGTAAGTACGCAAATCCAATTCGCGACCCTTTTAGGTGCATTTTAATGTGATAAAATCGCACTAAGGGGCATTTTGGTAAATTCCCGGTCCGTTTCGAGACTTTCGGAAACATTTCATGAGTTTCTCGCGAAGGAAGTATTTTTAAGTATTTTTCCCGGACAAAAGGACCTACAGGGAATTAATTGCTTTGGACTTTTCAGGAATTAATTCAGAATATTCTAGAAGCAGCATTTGGCGACAAAAACAGTTATTGCTTGCTTAAGTTGTGCGACAGATCGAAGCATAGAAAGTGGATACGTGAAGTCGTGCGACACTTCATGCCCATCAGCAGCAGCTATAAATAGAGCCCTCTGCCTCTCATTTTAGGATCCCAATTTCCCCTCCTAAAGTCACTCTGCCCAATTCGCACCAGAAACCTCTCTCTCTCCTCCTTCCACACACAACACCTATTAACCCTTACCAATTCAACCTCCCTCCTACACACTTCAACCATCTACCTTCATACAACCATTGTCGACTGAGGTTCTGAAGGCTAGCACCCCATCTGTGCTTAATTCCACGTCCAGAAGCTAAATTGAAGGCCAATACACCTAACTTGGTGTGTTGGTGGTGGATCTACAAGGGTAAAAAGTCCATCTCTCTCTCTCTCTCTCTCTTACTACTTGCTTAATTTCAATTCCTTCCCCTCCACTTGATAATCAGGCTCCATCCGCCTTGGATTATCAAGTGGCAACTGCCATCTCTCTATTTAAATTCGATTTGCTTGATCCTATTGCATGTTCATAATGTGATTTTGTTAGTAATTGCAATTTGGATGTCAAGGGAGTGTGGATCTCCCATATCCATACCCCTTTGGTCGATTCATCGTTAATTCATTATTTCTGAGTTAATTTGGTATAATTCCTTGATTTGATTTGGTATCTGTGGGATCTGTAGCTCAATTGTAAGATCCCTGCAGATGGTAAACTTGTGTCACGCGACACAATTGGACATGTGGAGTCCTGTGTCACGTGACACATCATGACCATCTGCAGAGGATCATCATTTCAGTTGTAATTTGTTGATCTTGTTTACTTGTCACTCAGAACAGAGTGTAGATCCTCAATATCTGCACTCATCTGAGGTGATTATGTGGTTGTGGTCTGAGTATTTGTAAAACCTCTGCATAGCGTCTTGTATTGTCACGCGACACAATTGACCCACCAGGTCCTGTGTCACGCGACACAATAAGCCCTGTACAGAAGGTTCAATTTCAGTTGTAAGTCCTGTTCTTCCTCGTTGTAAAGTGGGATGTGGCCTCCCAGAGTCAATGGTTCACAAGTTGTATTCCCCTTTGTTGAGCAATAAAATAAAGCGTTAAAATGCATTTTATACATATCTTGTCATACACACTTCGCACATACATTTGGATGTTTTGGATGTTGAACAATAGAAAGACTCATCTACAGACGAGGCGTGTTGGGTGAACTCTCGGTTCTTCCCAACACGTAACCTGACCCCCGAACCCATTTTCTCTTTTCAAAGGTTTTCAATATTCCCTCTAAAAACTGCGTGGCGACTCCTATTATTATATTTTTCGGCGAGCGCACATTCAGTGGCGACTCTGCTGGGGATTTGAAACTTGTTTTTCAAAAGTGGGTCAAACTTTCGTGCTTGTTCAACGTCCATTTCATTCATTGTGTGACATTCTATGTGCCTAAAATGCATTTTATTGCTTTGCTTTATTCCCTCCCCCTTCCTTTCTTCCTGTTGAGATTGTGCTAGTGCTGGGGCTGAGTCATTGCATTGTGCTTGGAGGCTAGGGCTGATTTGGTTTTGTTCAGATTCTGGATATGGGACTCCTTATGTCACGCGACACATTTGACCTCGTCATTCCTGTGTCACGCGACATAAGTGGTCATTTTGCAGGAGTTGGATTATGATACAGGTTGTGATTGTGGGGCTGCCCCGTGATCAATATTATTGATACTTGATTATTGTACTCTGTGGGGTCTTTGTGTATGTTGTTTTTCATTTTTCACCCCTTTTCCAAATAAAAAATCAAAAAATCAAAAAAATAAAAAAAATCATTTTTCGTAAATAAAGGAATCTAGCCATCCCGCACACTACACCACGTAGATCTAGAGCCCTCGAGTGCGATTGATGGCATCGCGGATGGTGATGTGTGTCACCTGTGTTTGAGAGCCTAATGTCAAACCCATCCCCCTGGCGCATTATAGGTGGCGCCACACTTTTAACCTCACCCAAAACGGTTGGTTTCGACATGCCATTTTCGAAATACACTAAAATGACTTGTTTCAAAATTTCTAAAAGGCTTTCGTACCTACCCCAAAACCTAGCACGTGTGGGAATGTTGCCAACGCAACATGGTTTCACGAGAGGACATGTCGTTCCCACGGCATGTTCTAACGAGAGATCATGTCGCTTTGTCAACGTGCACCGACGAGAGGTCATGCCGGATTTTTCCTTGAAATTCTTCAGGAATACCCGTTATGCTGCCCAAATTTCTCCAGAAATTGGGGCTGCTCGTCCGTACCATAAATGCTTCGGTTTTGATTAGGTACCATTGCCTATTGATAATTTTGACTCAACGCATTTGGTGTATTTTTGGATGATGTGTCCTAGGTTTCCCCGAGGTCTAGATTGCGTGAATAAAGGGTTAGCCTTTCCCAACCATTCATAGGACTTAAAAGACACCGATTTTCTCTTGAACATTAATAAGTTTTGCATGAGTCCATCTCCTTCCATACTCTTCCCTCTCCCGTACCATCTCAAAGTTCTCTACCCTCCATCTATACACCCTCTTCACCTCTACAAGGCTATAGCAAGTTGGGTGCGTGCTCCTGTTCCTGGTGATCGGTTGCCCATATTCCCGAGGTGGAAGTAGTTCAAGTGTCTGAGCAGTTGTCTGTCTAATTCAGAAGCCAAAATGCTCGGTGCAGAGAAGACTATGGCCCACCAGCCTGGAAGTTCATATCCCATGGGTCAGCAAAGTGCAAATGGTGCGTCCTTCAAAAAGTAGCATGCTACCCTTGAAGCCATTTTTCCTTGTGAAGCGGGAGGCCCAATTGCATGCCCAGAGTGCTAAAGCTAAAAAGAAGACTTGTGAATGACAGAAAGATTAAGAAGGGTCCTCATCCCACCGATGGCAACGATGCTCTTCCTTCCATCCAATGATGAAGAAGTCAATCAGTCTTCGTAGGTTCTAGAATGTCCCTTTCGGACATGAGTCTGTCAAGTCCACTTCGGACCAATTTTTGCTTTGCAGTGATAAAAGTTTTGTTTCTCTTCTTGCTAGACTCGAGACATTACTTGCAAACCTACGTTACACTCGATTGAAATGGTCTTATTCCAAATGATCACTTGTGCTGCTCACCGACTAATGTCTTGAAATGACTGATATTTAAATTGATCGGAGTGAGAAAATCGACTGATATCCTTCCTAAAGTGGGGCTCACCAACTCCCCATCACGCATCTCTTGTGCTCACATGTCTTCCTTCGCCATCACCATCCCGTTGCTCGATGAATTTGCATGGATCTTCCTCGAAGTAAGCTTAAGCAAGCAGTGAAGACTTAATCTCGTTCGGATCATCCAGTAGTGACTGCGACCGAAACCTTTCGCCCCTATGTAAACCATCACCTTACCCTCACTAAACAATACCCTTTCATTTCAAGTTCGGCACGTTTTTGAAACCCGTCTAACCATCTCAAGAAGAAGAGGGACTATCCTTGGGGCTTCCATGATTAAAAAGAAGATCGACCATTTCCAAGCTCAAGAACGACGGAAAGCAATGATTAATCCTGGGGACTAGCTGAAATTCTCTCTCGAAAAGAATAAAAAAAAAGAAAAGAAAAAAAAAAGAGAATAAAAAAAAAAAGAAAAGAAAGAGAGCCTAGTCCCTAGCGATCTGCTCGAAAGCAAAAGTCAAAGGACCCGATCATTACTCAAAGGGAGTCTCAGAGCAAATAAAGAAGCAGCACAGATGTCCCTCAAAACCACCTTGACCAATTCCAAGCCATCCTCTCAATTTTAGAGGATATTCCCACTACCGTTACCCTTGCCTTTGGCCAAAGCCAAGATTGACCTCTCATTCTTAGAGGCAAATCAATTCCTTCACCTTAGAAATCCCAAACACATCCCTACGAGCCAACCTCTCATCTTTAGAGGTTTCAGTCAGCAAAAAGCCTAGCCGACCTCTCGTTTTAAGAGGTCATGATATCCTAAATCACCCGAGGGCCGATCGAAACCTCGAGACCCAGTCGCAGTTTCTACCGGATAGCAGTTTCAGTCCAATATCGTCGAGATCTAAAACAGATTTTTGCTTAAAGTGGAGCCAAATCCATCCCGGCTCAAAGGACCATTAAGCGAAGATTGTGCAAGTTCCACCCGTTCATCCGATGTCCCATGTGATCATATTTCATTTCTCCTCCTTAAATACTTGCCGTGGACGTCCCACTGGGGCTTCACATCCGTGTCTCCCATCGACACTCCAAGAGGACATGTTTTGCAATTCTCAAAATCCTCAAAGGTCCCAGATCCTCGAATTCCAACGTTGACTCTCTTCATTCGGGATAAGCCTGAACTACGGCGACCTGAGCTCCTCCTAAGGAGGGGAACATAGGCAACCGTAATTGTTCCGGTCGAAATCAAAAACAGATCTTAGAAGATCCGGTATCCTCAAGGACCATGCCCATACACTGTTCATCTTTCCGAGTTTGATTCTCGATATCAGTGGGCTTTCTCCTCAGGATTGATTGGAATGTTTGTTCATATCAGCTTTGGCGGTTGACTAACCCGAACATCAATAAAGGGTTTTAAGCAGCTTTATGATCATCACGAATAAGATAAGTTTTCAAGTGTCTCGACAAGTCTTCTCTTTCTTCATCATAGGAAGATAGAGCCAAACAGTGTTTCGGTCAGCAGGGTCTTCCATACACTTTTCCACACCTTGTGATGCTTATACTCTCCCAAAAGAGTTAAACCCAAAAGCGAGAGTTTCATACACGAACTCGGGATCCATTCCCACCCTCGAAGGTTGTGCCCCTGCGCGTAAATATTTTCGAGTCTTGTCCAGCGACTGATTGACTACGGTTTGAAATGATGGGTTGCCTCCTCGGCCACAAGATGACTCTGCCTGCGATAAAGCTGCATGGAATTTCCTCAAGCTGGGGCTTTTTGGTTAAGGTATCCCTCAGGCTCTCCTTACCTGATTTCCCTCCAGGTTTTCTTTGCACTGTCAAATGGGGCTTCGCCAAGCCGGGATCATTCTCTGCACCTTCTCTGCTGCTTGCTGTCTCAGACATGCGATACACTTTTTCCTCACCAGCAATGGACCTGTTGCAGCCAGTACTCTCGGGAGCGTCCCCGACTTGCCTAGCTGCGTCATATCATTTTCCCACCTTATGGGAGAGGGTCCACCTCATTATAAACAATTTCGTCCTATACACAATCCCTCATAGCATAATGACTACCTACACATCTGCTTATCAAACCGTGGAAAACCCTCACTTCCCTTCCATCCCCAGCTGAGATGGGATTGTGCAACAAAAGATTAATAATGCATAAGCAAGAGGTTAAATAAAATGCAAAGTGCCTAGAGTGTTGTGTTTTCCCCCCGCAGGGTACAATGATTAAGTGATCATGAGGACTGCCCCTCGAATCACAATTTTGGATAAGGATTCCAAATCCTACAGGTGGCAGACCCCGCCTTTATTATCTTCATAAGGCCCGGACTCATCAGCATCATCTGAAAGAGCCTTAGCTGCCTCAGCCCCCCAAGCAATGCTTGTCAAAGAAAAAGAGCTCCAGCTGCCCCAGAAGCCAAGCAATAATGCTCACCAGTCTCGGCGACTTCAAAAGCCTATTCTGCATGATAAACCAAGACAAAGAGTCCGCATCTGTCAGTCTCCCCAGCAATGATAGCATCAGACCCCCCGGCAGCTACACCTATCCCCAGCAGAATCAATGGTAGCATGAAACCCTTGACAGCTACCACCCAGCAAACAGTTACAGCCTAAGACCCTCCGGCAGCTACAACTCTCAATCACCAACAGCAACGGTAGTCTAAGACCCTCCGGCAGCTACAGGTGAACACAGCACGGGTATGATAGCATATCTCAGTCAATTACTTTGCTATAAGCATTAATCCCTGTCAGGTTAGATGCCTTCAAATAATCTCATTCCAGGTTGGATGCCTTCAAATAATCCCGTTCTAGGTAGTGATACCTTCAAATAATCCCTGTTAGGTCAAGAGACCTTCAAATGATCCCTTTTATGTCAAGAGACCTTAAAAAATCCCTTCCAGGTTGGATGCCTTCAAATAATCCCGTTCCAGGTTGGATACCTTCAAATAATCCCATTCTATGCGGTGATACCTTCAAATAATCCTTGTTAGGTCAAGAGACCTTCAAATGATCCCTTTTAGGTCAAGAGACCTTAAAAAAAATCCCTTCCAGGTTGGATGCCTTCAAATAATCCCGTTCCAGGTTGGATGCCTTCAAATAATCCCGTTCTAGGTAGTGATACCTTCAAATGATTCCTGTTAGGTCAAGAGACCTTCAAATAATCCCAGTGGTACGAGTCCCTCCGGCATCCACGAAGACCATCCACCAGTTGCAGCATGAGACCCTCCGGCAGCTACAACTTTTCACCATCGACAGTAGCGTGAGACCCTCCGGCAGCTACTCGCCATCACCAGTTGCAGCATGTGACCCTCCGGCAGCTACAACTTTGCACCACCGGCAGTAGCATGAGACCCTCCGGTAGCAACTCGCCACCACCATTTGCAGCATGAGACCCTTCGGCAGCTACAACTTCGCACCAACAGCAGTAGCATGAGACCCTCCGACAGCTACTCGCCACCCACAGAAGAACCAGCCCCTCAGATAGCTACAGGTAAGCACAGCAAAGGTATGAAGCCACATCTCTACCCTTCCTTGCTTCTTGTCAGTTTCATGTCTGAACTACATTTCTGCTTGATTCCCTTTTAGGGATACATATAAATCCTTTCTCAAAAGGTCCATCCATCTGATCTCCCCAGATCACCGTCCAGCCCTCCTCCTTATCCCTTACCGCTCATTGGGATTGGGTCTTATTTTATCGACAACCTCATTTTTTCTAAAAGTGACGTTGTCGAGAGGCTCTGTAAGTACGCCAATCCAATTTGCGACCCTTTTAGGTGCATTTTAATGTGATAAAATCGCACTAACGGGCATTTTGATAAATTCCCGGCCATTCCGAGACTTCCGGAAACATTTCATGAGTTTCTCGCGAAGGAAGTATTTTTTAGTATTTTTCCCGGACAAAAGGACCTACAGGGAATTAATTGCTTTGGACTTTTCAGGAATTAATTCAGAATATCTAGAAGCAGAATTTGGCGCCTAAAACAGTTATTGCTTGCTTAAGTCGTGCGACAGATCGAAGCATAGAAAGTGGATACGTGAAGTCGTGCGACACTTCATGCCCATCAGCAGCAGCTATAAATAAAGCCCTCTGCCTCTCATTTTAGGATCCCAATTTCCCCTCCTAAAGTCACTCTGCCCAATTCGCACCAAAAACCTCTCTCTCTCCTCCTTCCACACATAATACCTATTAACCCTTACCAATTCAACCTCCCTCCTACACATTTCAACCATCCACCTTCATAAAACCCTTGCCGACTGAGGTTCTGAAGGCTAGCGCCCCACCTGTGCTCAATTCCACATCCAGAAGCTGAATTGAAGGCCAATACACCTAACTTGGTGTGTTGGTGGTGGATTAACAAGGGTAACAAGTCCATCTCTCTCTCTCTCTCTCTTACTACTTGCTTAATTGCAATTCCTTCCCCTCCACTTGATAATCAGGCTCCATCCTCCTCGGATTATCAAGAGGCAACTGCCATTTCTCTGTTTAAATTCGATTTGCTTGATCCAATTGCATGTTCATAATGTGATTTTATTTGTAATAGCAATTTGGTTGTCAAGGGAGTGTGGATCTCCCATATCCATACTCATTTGGTCGATTCATCGTTAATTCATTGTTTCTAAGTTAATTTGGTATAATTCCTTGATTTGATTTGGTATCTGTGAGATCTGTTGCTCAGTTGTAAGATCCCTGCAGATGGTAAACTTGTGTCACGCGACACAATTGGACATGTGGAGTCCTATGCCACGCGACACATCCTGACCATCTGCAGAGGATCATCATTAAAGTTGTAATTTGTTGATCTTGTTTGCTTGTCACTCAGAATAGAGTTTAGTTCCTCAATATCTGCACTCATCTGAGGTGATTATGTGGTTGTGGTCTGAGTATTTGTAAAACCTCTGCATAGCGTCTTGTAGTGTCACATGACACAATTGACCCACCAGGTCCTATGTCACGCGACACAATAAGCCCTGTGCATAAGGTTCAATTTCAGTTGTAAGTCCTGTTCTTCCTCGTTGTAAAGTGGGATGTGGCCTCCCAGAGTCAATGGTTCACAAGTTGTATTCCCCTTTGTTGAGCAATAAAATAAAGCGTTAAAATGGATTTTATACATATCTTGTCATACACACTTCGCACACACATTTGGATGTTTTGGATGTTGAACAATAGAAAGACTCGTCTACGGACGAGGCGTGTTGGGTGAACTCTCGGTTCTTCCCAACACGTAACCTGACCCCCGAACCCATTTTCTCTTTTCAAAGGTTTTCAATGTTTCCTCTAAAAATGGTGTGGCGACTCCTATTATTATATTTTTCAGCGAGCGCAGATTCAACATTAAATCTTGATTGCTCGATAAATTAAATGTCAAAATCCCTTTGTCCACGATGTCCAATTGAACATGAGTCATGGTCCAAAGTCAACTCATACCGTTCAATGCTTTCTTGACTCCGAATATGTTTATAATCCAAATGCATTTGATCTCTATCAAATCACTTGAGTATGGCCATACATTTCATTAACACTATTCATCGAGGGGCCCAAGCAAACATCTCTCTCCATAGGAGGGACAAATACCATCTTGACTTATAAATCTTCCCTACATGAATCCAATCATGCCAATATAGCCCTTATTGCTATCCTATTAAAGATAGTGTTAGACTACATCAAACACGATCTTCATCATGTGGAAGACGATGATAATCTCAGGTACAAAGGATTCAATTACACGACTATCATGAGATTTAATCATGACAACAGACCATGTCATGAATCTCATAAGTAGGCCAAGTCCAATACTTGTTCTCTAGCAAGTATCCATAAGTGTAACATGCATCACATGCGTATAATCATCTCCATGATTATCCATTACTAACTTACACTAGCTATTCTCAATAACTAGGGATGCAGTCCAATATAATAAACATGTAAACATATAATGAACCAAATAAACTTTCTCTATAATAAATGATAAAGATGATACATAACGGTTTAAGTTAAACAAAACTAAAGTCTAGGGCATTACACCAACAATCTCCACTTGCACTAGGCTCCATCTATGTATCGAATACCCATGGACCTAACATGACCATTATGCTTCTGCCTGTGCGAGCGTCTTTGTTCAATTGCTTGCACTAATGGCACTACAATTGTCACAACAAAGTTCCACCGATTAGTGATACTTGTAACATTTCAAAATACTAAATGAACTTTTGATCCAAACTGCCTCTTTTAGCTGCATCAGATGTCACTAAAATTCAGCCTTAGTTGTAGAATTGGCTACGATTTTTCTGCTTGGAAATCTTCCAACAAAAATGCACCTCCAATAAGCATAAACACAAATCCTAATTGCGATTTTAGATTAAATTTGTCAATTTGGAAGCTACCATCTATGCAACCCTTACAACAAGATTAACTTCCAACCTTTCAGATACCAAGAACACATCATTAGTTCTTCTTAAGTACTTAAGGATCATCTTGACTGCCATCCAATGGTTTATATCAGGATCAGATTGGTATCGACTCGTCATGCTTAGAGTATACGAGACGTTGGATCTAGTACAAATCATGGCATACATGACAGATCCAAATGCCGGAGCATATGGAACTTCATCCCTTTTGCTCATCAGTTGTCATAAGATAATGAGTATTTCTAAGAGTAACACCATGACCCATTGACAAGTTACCTTTCTTAGAATCTTCTAAGAACCTTGTCAATGTGAGTACTTTGACTCAACCCAATTTATCCTTTTAGATCTATCTCTATAGATCTTGATGCCAAGGACGTAAGCGGCTTCATCCATATCTTTCATTGAGAAAACTTTCCTTAACCAAGACTTGACAGTCTTAAGGGTCGAAACTTCGTTTTTTCAATGAGTAAAATATCATTGTAATAAAACAATAGAAATAATACTATGCTCCCACTGAATTTCATGCATACACAAGGTTCATCTTCATTCTTGATGAAGTCAAACTCTTTGACCGATTCATCAAAATGTAGATTCCAACTCCTTGAAGCTTGCTTCAACCCATCTTATAGATCTTTGCAACATGCATACTTTATTAGAATTTCTTTGATCAATAAAACTTCGGGTTGTGTACTATACACATCCTTAAGAATCTTTCCATTTTAAGAAAGCCGTTTGACATCCATTTGTCAATCACATAGTCACAATATGTGATTATGGCAATTGAAATTCTAATAGACTTCGGCATTGTAATTGGCAAAAAGGTTTCAACATAGTCAATAATATGAATTTGCCTAAATCCCTTTGCTACAATCCTTAGCCATGAAAGTATACATCTTCCCATCCAGGTCGGTCATGAAGACCTACTTGCACCATTTACTTTTTACACCTTCAGGTAGCTCAATCAAGTTCCAAACTTGATTATCAAACATGGAATGTTATTCGGACTCCATGGTTTCTTAACCATTTATCCGAATTAGGAGTGGACATCACCTCAAGATAGGAAGTAGAATCGTCATTCTCAATGACTTCCACTTTATTACTTTCCGATACGAAAAAATCAATATTTCTCGGGTTCGGATCGTAACCTATCCGATCTACGATGGACTTGTGCATCTTGAACCGGTTCCACAATCCTTGTGAACTTGGTTCCGTCTCTACTCTTGGTTCCATGTCATTTTCAGGTTCTTGAAATTCTTCAAGATTAATTTTACTCCCACTAGATTCTTTATTGAGAAACTATCTCTCAAGAAACGAATCATATAGAGCAACAAACATTTTGTTCTCTTTGTGGTCGTAAAATTAATTTCCAAAAATAACCTTGTCAGATTTGGTCCTAACTTATCAGAGACAAGTCTCTTCTTATAAGCTTTGCAATCCCAAATCATCATGGAAGGCAAACTAAGTTTCTTTCATGCCACATCTCATGTGGGGCCTTAGGAACCGATTTAGTAGGGGCTCGATTCAGTGTAACCACATTATTTCTAATGCATATCCTCAAAAGGTAACAGGAAGGTCAACTTGACATACCATCGAACGAACCATGTCAAACAAGGTTCAATTCCTCCTTTCTGACACACCATTTATAGTGGTGTTCCATGTGGAGTCAACTCTGAAACAATTTCATAGTTTTGAGATGATTGTCAAACTCTTGGCTCAAATATTCACCACCTCGATTTAATCAAAGTACTTAAATAGTTTTGCCAATTTGCTTTGTACTTCATCTTGAAATGTTTGAAACATCTCAAACGATTCACCTTTGGACTTCATCAGATAGACATAGCCATATCTAGATAAGTCACAGGTGAATGTGATGAAATACCGAAATCCTCCCCTATTAATGTTGCTTAATAGTCCACATACATCTCATGTATAAGGACCAATAAGTCACTAGCCCTCCCACTACTCTTAGTGTAGGGTGATTTGGTCAATAATCCCAATAAACAAGATCCACATTTCTCAAATGATTCATAATCATATGAGTCTAAAAGTCCATGTTAATGGAGTTTAGATATATGTTTCTTATTTATCTGACCAAACCGACAATGCCATATGAACGTGTTGTTCGCATTATTCGGTTTAGATTTCTCACTTATATTATATATATCTTCAATATTATTTTGTTTCTTGACATCAAGGATATGAAAACCATTCAATGACATATGCAATACAATAAGGAATATCATTAAATAAATGTAAAATATCTTATTCTCAATAAGAAAATTATATCCTTCATCATCCATAAAAGAAGCAAAAATAATACTCATACTCAAATCCGGAACGTAGTAACACTTGTTCAAAACAAGTACTAGTCCACTAGGTAAATTGACTTCATAACACCCTACGACTAATGCAGCAACTCTTGCTCCATTCCTACGCATAGGTTTAATTTACCTTCTTTGAGTAGCTTTCTATTCTTTATTCCTTGCACATGACTTCCCGTGGACCTCCAAGTTTTACGTGGTGCTCAACAAAGTTATGAACCCGTTTTCGGTGGAATAAGGTCCGAAATGGTCGTTCTGCCACTAAAAAAATGTGGGAACCATATCCGGTATCATATACTCAAGAACAAGAAGTCAAAGGAAAATATATATCATATAGATACTTGAAGTAGTAGCAATTATATTGCCCTTCTTCACCTTTTAAGCCTTGCAACTTTTCTTCTAATGACAATCTCATTACAATGGTAGCAAAATGCATCCTTTTGAGACACTTTGGGTTTAGCCTCTTCTGGTTTGGAAACTTTTTCCCTAGGTTTAGCAACCTTTGGTTTACCTACTTTGTGTTTCCTTTTAAACCCCTTTCTTGTGTTAACCATTAACACAACAAACCTCTCTTGTCTAGCTTGCACTTGGAACATTTCCTTTGTGTGCTGTGCTAGAACAAAAGTAACTTCCATGTGTTCAAGGTCCTTCTCAAGGGCCTTACACATGGTGACAAGCATAAAGCAAACAACATCTTAGGAATCATCGCTATATTTCTTATGTTTCTCCTTATCTACCCTTCGCAACATTTGCAGTGAGTTTAGCAGGAATGGATTCGTCAAGAACGTACAATTTTGCTTAAGAACATTTCTTGAGCATCTGATCAAATCAGAATAACTTATACCGTTCTTTTCGAACTTTGTCCTTCTCAAGGACGACTCGTAATTTATTGTGTAATGCTATTTCTACAACAAAATATGCAAACCATATGAATACATATCAATATCAACACATTTACCATCTAAGAGTAAATAATGTATTTCATAAATACTCCCACTAAATTATACACCTTCTAATACAAGCATGTATCATATAATTATAGTGGGCTAAGATCCATATTTCACATGATTTTGGTTTAACTGAGTCAATGCCCGAAATCAAGCTATTTTGGTAGAAACATCAATCATATCTCTATATGACACTTAGATCTTTTATGAGATTTCCTTAGACATCATATGTCAAAAAACATGTTTTAAATATCATCTATGCCTTGGGTCAAATCTCATTTGAAAGCACCAATTAAGTCATAACCTTTTTCAAACGTATGAGACACAGAACAATGCACCTGACTATGGCCAAAACTACATCAACCATAATCTCATCTTGCTCACAAATTAAGATATAAGATGCACCCAACTGAGTCAAAACTACATCAAATACCCTAAAATTTCATAAGTGTTATGATCAAGGAATGGCATAAGACTTAAATATTTAGAAGGTTTTACACATAACAAACATCGAATGGTTGTATATGAAACTTATGTGTACATCATCATGAACATGGGATTTTCACATAAAATCCTACTTTAGGATCATACCAATAATCATATAATAAATAATAATTATTAACTACATAATTATTCCATTCTCAAAATATATGGATTCAAACAATCATGTCAATCATATTAAAATGAACATCAAATCCTAAACAAACAATTTGTTTCAATTTTGAAAATTTACCAATCTACTTTAATCACATTAAGTAGACCAATATCCCATGTAAAAGACTAATCATATTAATCAATTATTAATCATGATCATGACGTATCACATATACTTGTTTTCTCAAAACAACACACATAAAATCATAGATCTATTTCACATATAGCATGTAAAGCATTTAATCACATTAAATCTAGCATGCCAATTTTAACTTAATCATGATAAGACGAGGCTCTGATACCCCTGTTGGGTTTTGGAGTTACAAACACAACGGAAGACTTAGAAATAACAAGCAAATCCCTAGCCCTTTAATCCGTCTAACATGAATAGTTAAAACCATGAAATAGAATTTACATACCTTAATGCGATTATGTTGATCTTTCAAAAGGGATCTTAGATTCAAATATTATTTGAATCGACGAACAACCTTCGAATGTTTAAATCGTAGATGAAAGTTGGATCTTCTTCTTTATTGTTCTACTTTGGTGATGAAATCAACAATGGGGATCTTCAAGCTTTAGGAGATAAAGCAACCTCCCTCTAATGGTGATCCACACGCGAACGAACCAAGAACTCTTCTTGTTGGATTGCTAGATGATCCTTCCTGATTATTGAAATGATTTCAATAATCAATGGCAAAACCTATGGAATTGATCAAGGCCTAGGATTTCATAAATCTAGAACAATGATGTATGGAGGTGAGAGACAGTTTTTGGCTGCCCAAGGACTTGTATTTATACAATGGTATAAATCCCTAACACATAGGGTTAAGTCCTTGTCAATAATAAAAACCTTCTCAGCCTTGGAAACGCTGTACGGACACTTTATCGCATTGGGCACGACTCATGCCTGAGGGCACGAGTCATGCTTATGGAAAAACACTCGTGAAATGAGTCATGCCACTAAAAGTACTCGTGCTGGACTTGGGAATGACTCATGCCTGAGAGCACGAGTCGTGCCCATCGCCGGGCAAGGTATGTCGTGCGGTGTACTCAGCCAGAATACAAATTTTCAGTGTGGCTAAGTATGTCGCGCGGTACACCAAGCCGGAATTCCAATTTTCAGCCAGAATCAAATTCGTTCTTTGTTTGTGACCCAAAAGGAATTATATTATGTTTGTAGTGAGACAAAACATGACCTCACAAGACATAAGTGGTTTCTAGCAAACCATTATGTCCACCCAATTAATATAACATCAAAGCTTGATTCCTCGATAGATCAAATGTCACAATCCCTTTGTCCACGATGTCCAATTGAACATGAGTCATAGTCCAAGTCAACTCATACCGTTCAATGCTTTCTCGACTTCGAATATGTTGATAATCCAAATGCATTTGATCTCTATCAAATCACTTATGTATGGCCATACATTTCATCAACACTATTCATCGAGGGGCCCAAGCAAACATCTATCTCCATAAGAGGGACAAATCCCATCTTGATTTATCATTCTTCCCTACATGAATCCAATCGTGCCAATATAGCCCTTATTGCTATCCTATTAAAGATAGTGTTAGACTACATCAAACACGATCTTCATTATGTGGAAGATGATGATAATCTCAGGTACAAAGGATTCAATGACACCACTATCATGAGATTTAATCATGACAACAGATCATGTCATAAATCTCATAAGTAGGTCAAGTCCAATACTTGTTCTCTAGCAAGTATCCATAAGTGTAACGTGCATCACATGCATATAATCAGATCCATGATTATCCATTACCAACTTACACTAGCTATTCTCAATAACTAGGGATGCAGTTCAATATAATAAACATGTAAACATATAATGAACCAAATAAACATTCTTTATAATAAATGATAAAGATGATGCATAACGGTTTATGTTAAACATAACTAATGCCTAGGGCATTACACCAACATTAAACGGCCAAGGAGTCGTCATGCAGTACATGTCGTGAGGCGGGTGATGATTAAGGTTGGCAAACCGCTGGCATTTGTTGCACTCTCGAACATGCTGAACACAGTCTGTTTCCATGGAGATCCAGTAGTAGCCCATTCTGAGGATTACTTGCATCAATGCTCTGGATTTCATGTGAGGACCACAGGGACCATTATGGACTTCGTTCATTAGCTCTCTTGCCTTTTCTTTGGTAAAAACAGAAGAAGCGGTCCTTGGTATCGCTTTTTGTATAGCTCTACTCCTAGGATGACATAGTGAGAGGCCAGCCATTTCAAGGCTTGCAAGCTTTTGGCTTTGATGCCTTCCTTCAGTCTACCTTCTTCGTCTTTAAAAGCTGATTCCCCATCTTTGAGGAACTGGTAAACTTGATTGTACCAAGGTTCCTTAACAGGCTCAGGTCCCAATTCTATCTTGCAACAGAAAGTTGGGGCATCCCTTCTACCCACTCTGAATGGCTTTACTGCCTTTCCTTCGGGAATCTTTACCAATGAGGCTAGAGTAGCTAAGGCATCTGCAAATATATTCTTGTCTCTTGGCAGGTAGTGGAAGGTAACTTCTCTGAACTGATCCATTAATTCTTCCATGTAGGCATGATACATCTGGTGGTTAGGATCCACAGTCTTCCATTTGTTAGAGACCTGGTTGATGATCAGGGCTTAGTCTCTGTAGACCTCGAGTTCCTTGATATTTCTTTCTAGGGCAGCCTCCAAACCGGCTATGCAAGCTTCATACTCTGCCGCATTGTTTGTGACAGAGAAGTTCAACTTGATGGCTATTGGTGTATGCTCTTCTTTTGGGTCTACCAGTAGCATTCCTATGACATTTCCCCTTTTGTTAGCATCTCCGTCAAAGAAGAGTTGTCATTGATTCTCAGGCTCAATAACGAAGATCCCTTCATTTGGAAACTGGGGTTCAGGCCCTCGATCCTCATTGCTAGGGAAATTTGCCAGATGGTCTGACAGTGCTTGACCCTTGATTGCCTTTCTTGTCACATAGTTGATGTCAAACTTTGCTAGGAAGAATGACCACTTTGCTAGGCGCATCGAGAGGGAAGGTTTGTCGAAGATATACTTGATGGGGTCCATTTTTGAGACCAAATTCACAGAATGGCATGCATGTAGTGTTTCAGCTTCCCGACTACCCAGACTAGTCCTGCACAACTCTTTTCACACGCCGATTAATTGAGTCACTCCCTTGCAGCTTTCAACTAACAAAGTAAATGGCATTTTCTACCCGAGAATCCTTCTTTTCCTGAGCCAGCATAGCCCCAACTATTGTGTCAGTGATAGTGAGATAGAGTAGAAGAGGTTTCTATCCATGCGGGGGGCATAGTACTAGGAGATTTACTAGGTATGCCTTGATTTGGTCAAAGGCATCCTGGCATTCTTCATTCCATTCTGTATCAACGTTTTTCTTCATAAGCTTGAAGATGGGCTCACACATGGTAGTCAACTGATTGACAAACGGCTGATGTACTGTAACTTGCCCATAAAGCTTTTAACTTCTGTCTGGGTTCGAGGTGGCCTCATATCCATTATGGATTTGATCTTTCAGAGGTCAGCTTCAATGCCTCGCTCTGTGACCATGTACCTAAGCACTTTTCCCCTTGTAACTCCAAAGGTGCATTTTCCAGGGTTAAGTCTCATAGAATGTTGTCTTAATCGCTCATAGAACATTTGCAGGTCGACAAGGTGTTGTCCATCCACGCCTTTAGAATGGATAATCATATCATCGACATAGACCTCGATCTCCTTGTGGATCATGTCATGAAAGAGTGCAGTTGCTGCCCTTTGATACGTAGCCCCAGCGTTTCAACCGAAAAGGCATCACCGTATAACAGTACGTCCCCCACGGTGTGGTGAAAGCTGTCTTTTCTTGGTCCTCTTTGGCCATCTTGAACTGATTGTAGCACGGAAAACCATCAACAAAATATTTGACTTCGTAGTTGTCCGTGGCATCCACCAGAATGTCTATGTTTGGCAACGGGTAATCATCCTTGGGACTGGCCTTATTTAGATCCCGGAAATCCACACAGCAGCGCACCTTCTCGTTGGCCAAAGTCACAGTCACGATATTCGATAACAAGGTTGGGTATTCAATAACCCTGATGAATCCTATCCGCATCATCTTTTCAATCTCCTCCTTGACCTGCAGAGACCATTCTGGCTTGATTTTCCTTAGTTTCTATTTTACCGGCTTGGCATCAGGTGTCAAAGGGATCCTGTGCTCCACAATTGAGCTGTCTAGCCCCGGCGTGTCCTTGTAAGACCAGGCGAACACATCCACATACTCTCTGAGCAGATCGACCAGTTTGTTCCGTTCAGCCCCTTGAAAGAAGTTCCCAATCTGTGTCTCTTTAGGTTCTTCAATAGTACCCAGGTTAACGCTCGTCAAAACCTCCTCGGCAGTTTGGGCCCGGTTTTCCTCTTTATCAGTAACATGCTTAAAGATTTCTTTAATGTATTGTTCGTTTAGTGTGTTTGCATCTTGTTCAAATGAATCATTATTAACTTTTGTTAGGTTATTAGTTAATTTATCATTTGTTAAGTTGGCAATAAGGGGATACTCGAAAAGATCTATCATTTCATTTAATGCAAAGGGAAAGATAACATTGGCGACACACTCAAAGACTCCTGACTCTAGAGACTCTTAACCCTACACTATTATTGACACGGTGTTTGACTGGACTAGACAAGGGGGTACTCTCCGCTGCAGCTGCCCTGGGGAGAAGCAAATTTGCTTGCGGTCTTCATAAAGTTGGGAAGCTCGAACTGGTCAAAAGCTTTGCTAGGGTCATTCGTAGGTTGATGCCTCAGCAAAGTGGTAAGGTGATCCAGAGAGGCCTAGTGCAATCTCTCAGCAAGCTCATCCGTGACAACTGGACTCATGGATTGAAGGGTCTGATTTATCTTGTCAAGACATTGTTGATAAGTCATCTTTCCTTTACTGATTTTTGACACCACAACCTTGTCTGTATAGCCGACAGGAGGATTGGTCTGGATTATACTGATAAAGTCTTCCCCAAGTGAGACCTTGATTCTGCCTTGACCGACCATGCGCTCTATGGGGATCCTGTACTCTGCCTCCAGATCTTCCAACTTCTCGTTGAACTTGACGATGGCTATGAATTCAGAATTCTCTGCCTCTAAGGGATCGACAGAGAGGGGATTGCTGGGATGGATTTTGTCCTGGCTAACTGAAGCTTTGATGGGCTCCTTGGAGTAGCTGACATAGTAGTCGAACTTGCCAGAGGGTTCTCCTAGCGTTCCTACGCTGGTGTCCCCTGCTTTGTACCTCTCCTTCAGCTTTTGTTGTGTAGACTTCTTCTTCTTCCTCTTCTCTTAGGGGGCATTCTCATGAATCCATTCCTGATAGGCGTCTTCCAAACACTCATCACAGTCACAACATCGTACCAAATATAGGGTCTGGGTGGAGCCGGGCTGACTTCCTCTCCGGGCATCGGGTTACCACCATTGTTTGCTATCAAGCCAGCCATTCTAAATTCTGGGTTGACAAAACTGATGATTCTGACGAACTATCTGAGCCTGAAATTTTTGCACTGACAATCCGCTGACCCAGTATTCTCACCCACTTCTTTCTCACTGCGGGAAAGGGATAGGCAAGGTTTAGACTCAGGGGAAGGTGTTTAGACTGAAGGCTAAAGTAATATGCAATTAAGATTCTTCAAGTTTACTTAAAACAGTGTCTTTTATTTATTTCTATTTTGTTGGAAAAGGTTGCCCATCTTTTTCGTAACTACTCTAGGTCCTGGATCAGTGGGTTCCGTCACTACGTCTATAAGCCCCTCGTTTTCCACCTGTATTTCGACCTCCCAGGGTGGACAGCCCCGGGCAAGGGTCTTATAGGGCATGCGGATCCCACCGACCAACATAGAAGAACGGTCCTAGGGTCTAGTGTATCATAGGAATTTTTTTAACGCGCGAGCGATGCGGATTATAGTCAATGTCAATGCCGTGAAAGTCAAGTCTTTTAGCCTCAACGAAATTTCGACAGAGTTTCGCTTACGCGATAGATGTTTGACTTTGGTATTGTCCAAGGAAAATAATAGGCTGGGTCGGACGTTAAAAGTCGAATGACACGGCGTCACATTGAGCGTTGTTGCATACTTTGTGCAAGTCAAAGTCAATGCCGGGGTCAAGATTTTGCCAATTTTTCCTTGACAGAATTTCGGCATGGCTTCGCTTGCGCGAGGGATCTTGATTTTTGGCATGTAATCGGGTTTGACTCTTACATACCCCATCCAGGTCAAGGCCAAAGTCAATGCCGGGGTCAAGATTTTGCCAATTTTTCCATGACGGAATTTCAGCATGGCTTCGCTTGCGCGAGGGATCATGACTTTTGGCATTGGCTTGGGTTTAACTTTTATGGGGGTATACAACGAGGCTGTATGACACGGTCTAGACCAAAAACCAACCAAAAATTCACGGTTTTAAATGTGTGACACGGACTAGTGCATTGGTCGACACTGGCTGCCATGGGGAGTTTGGAATTATTCCGTGCGGGCTCGGGAGTGTCGTAACACTGTCCGTGACTGCAGTTGTATAACCATCCCGGGTTAAAAGGATGTACGTGCAAAAGTGTACATGATATTGTAAGTACGCCAATCCAATTCGTGACCTTTCCAGATGCATTTTAATATAATAAAATTGCATTTAGGGGCATTTTGGTAAATTTCCGGTCCATCCCGAGACTTCCGAAAATATTTCATAAGTTTCACGCGAGGGAAGTACTTTTTTGTACTTTGCTCAGGCTAAGGGACCTAAAAGGAATAAATCTGTTACGGACGAGGCGTGTTGGGTGAACTCTCGGTTCTTCCCAACACGTAACCTGACCCCCGAACCCGTTCTCTTTCGTAAAGGTTTTTCAAAGTGCACCTCTAAAAGCATGGCGTGGCGACTCCTATTTTTCCTAAAATTTCGGGCGAGCGCACATTCAGTGGCGACTCCGCTGGGGACATGCTTTTTGAAAACCTGTTTTTTCAAAAAACTAAGAGGGTCATGCTTTCGTTCGTTTAGACATCCAATGTATTCATTCTATGTGCATCTTTGATGATCATGTGCGATAATACATGCATTTTATGAGATCTTACAACTTGTATACCTTTTGTGTCCTGCTTGTGGTTTTTATATGTTGCTTTACTGGTTTGTTTCATCCCTTGCCAATGGGGGGCAGGGGCTAATCTCAGTTTTGCAGGGGGTATGGTTCAGTGACTCTCTTGGTCGTGCGACAGCTTTGTCTCATGCTGTTCTGTGTCACGCGACAAGAATTGTCACTGGACAGGTTTCTGGTTCTGGTTTGAGGGCAGTCCCTTGAATCAAGAGAAAGATTGCTCAGTTGACTGTTGTTCCTTATTTCTTCCTGAGAGAGTGTGTGTTTTCTTTTTCTTAATAAAGAAAATAAATAAATAGATTTTTTTTTTTTTGTAAATAAAAGAATATAGTCATCCGCACACTACGTCACATAGCTTTAGAACCTCGGGTGCGATTGACGGCATCGCGGACGGTGATAATATTCGCCTACGTTTGAGCGCCTAATGTCAAACCCATCCCCCTAGTGCGTTTAGGTGGCACCACACTTAAACTATACCCACGGTTGGTTTTTTTTGATACAACGTTTTAACTACACCAAAATGAGTTGTTTTTGAAATTTCCAAATAAGTCTTTATACCCTCCTCAAAACCCCGCACCTTGTGGGCATGTTGCCAATGCAACATGGTTTCACGTGAGGACATGTCACTCCCGTGGCGTGTCCTAAATGATAGATCATGCGCATTGTCACCATGCACCGACGAGAGGTCATGCCGGATTTTTCATGGAAATTCCCCGAGAATACCCGTTATGCTGCCCAAATTTCCCTAGAAATTGGGGCTACTCGTCCATCCCACGTCGTGTTAGGTTTTGTTTAGGTATCATTACTTATTATAAATTTCAAATGCAAAACATTTAGTGTAATTTGAATGTTGCGTCCCTAGGCTTCCCCAAGGTATAGTTTGCGTAAATAAAGGATTAACCTTTCCCAACCGTCCTTAGGATTTAAATCACTGATTTATATAAATAAATTGTTTGCGTGAGTCTGTTCTCTCCGTTTCTTCTCCCTCTCCCGTATTTCCTTTTCTTTCCCTACCTCATAAACCCGTATATATACCCCTGCAGCTACGGCGAGTTGGAGTCGATCATCTGTACCGGGAGCTCGTTTAGTTCGGGTTGTCAAAGAAGTTCTAGCAGTTTCTGAAGCTTTAGTCAGTGCAGAATCAGAAATGGCAGGGAATGGAGATGTGTTTGCAGCCCAGTCTGCTGGAGGTTCAGGTCCGATGAGTCAGCCAAGCTTGAATGATCTGTCTACAGATGAGTTGATGATAAATTTGGAAGCCGCCTTGACCCGGGAGCGTGAGGCCCGCCTGTCAGTCCAGAATGCCAAAATTCGAGAAGAAGAAGCTCATAACCGCTTTGTTGAGGCCATGAGGGCCCGGGGAATAGCGATGCTCCGTAGAGAAGACGGTTCCTATGAAGAAATTACTGAGGAGGGCAATAATGAGATTGGATTTGTTTCTCCTGCCCAGCCTGCTCCACCCAGCTACAATGCTATGCCTCCCCCCACGAGCTATGTTCCACGCCCCGAGCAAATGTCATCTCCAGGAAAGATTATGAATGTCCAAGGAAAGTTTCCTTCCCCTTCTTCCCAAGCATATAATCAAGTGGCTCAGCAAGGTCTTAACAAGAGTGGTGGTCATCCAGTGAACTTCTTTGATCTTACTTCCTCTCCGGCTCCCAATGTCCAGGTACCGTAGTTTCAGTATGGGTCTCAGTTCCAAGCCAGTTACTCCCAACCTCAGTTCGGTGTGTACCCCGACGGCTATCAGGGTGGTCAGTATAATGTGCAGCAGAGCGGTCAGTATCGGCTTTCAGGGAATCAGATTTGCCAAGACAATGTTCCTAGGTATCAGGAGTCTCAATTCCAAGGCAGTCTTCCTCAGCCTGCAGTATGTTCTACCCTTACTCAGCATCTTTATGGTTCCACTCCGTATTCAGCCCCATGTGTCAGAACAGGATATTCTTCTCTTGGTCAATTCAAAGGTCAGTCAGCGCAATACAGTTCCCAGAACCCCAGCATGCAGTTTAATGGCTATGATATGTATGGAAACAGAATTCCCAACTCTGCTAGCTTGTTGGATGGTAACATTGGTATCCCCAGTACCCTCGGTCTCCCACCAGCTGCTTTGCTCGTTGGGCCTAATTCAGATTTTCCCATACCGTCTTCAACAGTTGCTCCCGCTATCCCCCAAATTCCAGGTTTAACTCCAGAAGTAACGGCCTTATTGAAGCAGATGCAACAACAAATAGACAGACTGACTGTAGGTTCTAGCGGTCTCAGAGTGGTGGACCCAGCCCAGGTAACGCCTTTGCCTCACAAATTCAAGATGCCGAAAATGGACTTCGATGGTACTTCTTGTCCAAAAACGCATGTGGATACTTATGTAATGACTATGGGAGCGATGGGCTGCACGCCCGAGTTTATGGCATCCCACTTTCATTTGACTTTGAAAGGACCAGCTCTCACATGGTTTTTGGCCCTGAAACAAGAATGCCGCTCTACTTGGAGCCAGATTACGGAGACCTTTTTGGAGAAGTACAGAGGCAACATAGAATGGCACACTACTCGGGATGATTTAGTGGGGACTATCCAGAAGGCTGATGAGTCAATTACAGAGTTTTATAAGCGTTGGAATGCTAAGCTTAATGAGCTATCGGAGCCCATTCCCCTACAGGACCAAAAAGATATCTTCTTGTCATGTGTGAAGCCAGTACTCAGGGAAGCCATCGGAAAAGGTTGGTATCCAGATTTGCGAGAGATGGTCGGGATGGGAGCAAGAAGTGAAAATAGATTGTTTAATCAAACCCTGAATGCGAATGCTAGTGGAAACAGTGGTAGTGGAGGTTTCAGATACCGGACAGCAAACCCACTCTCTGCCATGGCACCAAATGGAAGAGAAATAGTTAAAGATAACATTGTCAACAACCTGCAAGGAGGGGGTAATAATAGTTCTAATGGTGGAAGATTCCAGCCAAGGCAACAGAGAAAGTTTGATGATTTGGGTATGAATACAGAGGAAGTCTACAACGGATTGCTCAGGACAGGCATGATAAAGCCACTGGAAAATTACAGGCCTGCTAGTCCCAATCCTAACCTTGATACAAGCAAGTATTGTCGATTCCACCAATTCCCAGGGCACACCACCAATACATGCTTTACCCTCAAAAGAATCATTCAAGGGCTTGTAGATGAGAAGAAAATTGAAAAGTCCCCTCGTCCTAATGTCATCAGCAACCCGCTGCCTAACAACACCGTGAACCTCATGGATTTTGGTCAAGACTATTTTGTTAATGTAATAGAGTTTGGGAAGTCAATAGATGAAAGTGATAATGCTGGTTGTAATGAGATTGTGACTGATGTAACCCCATTTTCTGGTGAAATGAAATATAATTTCTGTTATGTTTTGTATCTTGATGATCTTTATGGTTTGAATAATACTTCTGATTATGACGATTATGAAGAGCATGTGATTGCCAACACTATATCCTCCATGATTCCTAGAGATTCCCCAATTTCTCTAGAGGAACTCAGGAATGCGGCTAATGTAGAGGCTCCATTGTCCATAAATGAGATAAGGCAGGCGGCCTGGCCTTATAGCACTCGTCCTGTCCCGATTTCGCTAGCAGAACTCAAGGAGGCCAGTAAAGATTTTGTGGTTGAGAAAGATCAAAAAGTTAATCTATTGACTCGGTCCGGGAGAATGTTGGGAGTAAATAATGTAGATCCGTCCGGGAAAGGTAAAGCAGTTGCAGTTGCAAATCCCTAATCCTCTCAGAATCCATACAAACCGGCGGGAGATGAAGAAGTTCAAGAAGACCCAATCCTAACGCAGTTAAAGAAAACACAAGACGATATCTCTTTATGGTCTCTACTCACATCCTCCTACCCTCACAAACTGAAATTAGAAGAATCTTTGTCCAAAACAAAGGTATCTGTCAATGCCACCCTAGATGAAGCCTGTCAGCTGATTGGAACTGCACAATACGGGAACATCATTACCTTTATGGATCTTGATCTGCCTGCTTATGGTGCGAAACATAATGAGTCCCTACACATCATAGTGCCCCTGGAAGGACGACGGATTCCCCATGTGTTGATAGATAATGGGTCGGCTATGAATGTGCTCCCTGCTAAAATGATGAGTATGTTGGACATTAATGCATAGAACCTTAAACCATCCAATCAAACCATAAAGGCCTACGATTCCATGTCTAGGGCAGTGTTGAGAATAGTCTCTCTGAATTTGATGTTTGGAGGTAAAGAGATGATGGTAGATTTCCAAGTTATCGATATTCCGGTCACATTCTCAGCATTACTGGGCAGACCCTGGATTCATGAGATTGGAGCGGTGGCCTCCACTCTTCACCAGTGTTTAAAATTTATGCAAGAAGGAGTGTTGACGACCATTTATGGTGATAGCATTACGATTGGGGAAGCCAGCACTAATACCTTGCAAGTAATGGAAATCAAGCTCGACCAGGAAAATCCAATGCTCAGTGGATTCACGATAGAGAAACCTAAAGGGTAGGTCTGCACTATAGACTTGACGACATCTTCAGACAAGATTCCCCCTATGTTGAAAATGCTGAGAGGTATGAGCTATATCCCTAGTCTAGGGCTTGGAAAACGCCAACAGGGACGGTGCAGGCTTGTGTTGCCAGAAGCCAAGAAAAACAAGCAAGGCCTGGGATATGCCGTGACTAAGGAAGATAAGGCGCATGATAAGACTGAAGTGTTCAAAGAAAAGATGACCTCAGCGGCTGGTAAGAGGTACAAGAGGCCTGAGATGCGCCCGTACAGCTGGTCTTTGAACCAACACTTTGTCAAAGAAGATGGAGAAATGTTTGTTTGCCCAGAGCCGAAGCTGAGCCAAATTGAAGATAGAATGAGAACGATTCGGAGGTTTGCCAGCAGTCAAAACCCTGTGAAAGAAATGTTTAATAGCTTGCCCAAAAGGCCAGGTGTGACCGCCACTTACGAGAATAGCTACCATATCTGGGGGCCAGATTATGTTAACCAATTCGAGAAGCTAGCTCTGGATGAATCTGTTGTGCACAAAATCCGTGTTGCGGATCCTTTAGATATTGATGGTGATTTGGCAGAATTGTTTGAGAATCAAGGACTGTCTGAACCCGAAGATGGTGTGTCTACAGAGAAGTTGCCTGCAGAAGGGTTTGTTATCGCGGAAGATCTCGGAGATTTGATTGAATTTTCCTCTAATAGCGAGGTGATAGCTGTGCTGGAGTTTGAAAAGGGGCCAGTTGCAGATCTGAGTAGTTTGAAGACCGTCGCAGAGGGGCCGCTACAGAACTGGACCTCATTTCAGGGACCGGTTGCAGACAGGGAGACTATGATTGGAAAGCTTGGGCTCAAACCTCGTCCTTGTCCCTCTAAGTCTAAATTTGTTCCCCGTGTCCTGAGTCAGTCCCCAGAGTCCCTTGTGATTTAATTTGAGTCTTCCGATCGGTCCGATGTCCTCACGACAGAAGTCCGTCTTCGAGTTGTAAACACTGTTTTTCCCTATGCTTTGAATAAAATGGTCGACCTTTCTGAGTATCCCGTGATTGCCAATCTAACAATTGAACGCTTAACTAAAACTAAACATCAAGATTTAAAAATAATTAAGCCAGATTCAATTGAAGATAATGCGGACTTAATAGATGAGCAAATTTTAGAAAATAATTCAAAGCAGGTTTGCGAACAAAAGGAAAGCCGGGCCCAAGCTGCCGATGAGGTATTGACAAAGGTGAACCTGGGAACAGCTGAGGAACCCAAAGAAACACAAATTGGTAGCTTCTTCTCCGGAGATGAGCGGGTTGCCCTGGTTGAGTTGCTCAAAGAATTTATGGACGTCTTTGTCTGGTCCTACAATGATATGCCTGGGCTGGATACATCTATCGTAGAGCACCGGATACCCCTGGATCCAGAAATTAAGCCAATAAAGCAGAAGCTGAGGGGAATCAAACCCAAATGGTCCTTGCAAGTGAAAGAAGAAATTGAAAAACTGCTACGGGTGGGCTTCATCAAAGTGATTGAATATCCGACTTGGCTAGCAAACATAGTTACGGTCACAAAAGCGAATGGAAAGGTTCGAGTTTGCGTAGACTTCCGGGATCTTAACAAGGCTAGTCCCAAGGATGACTTCCCTTTGCCCAAAATTGATAGGATGGTAGATGCAACAGCGAACTACGAGGTCAATTCCTTTGTCGACGGTTTTGCGGGTTATAACCAGATTAAGATGGCCGAGGAAGATCAAGACAAGACAACGTTTACAACTCTATGGGGTACCTATTGTTACACAGTAATGCTGTTTGGGTTGAAAAATGCTGGGGCTACCTACCAGAGAACCGTCATTACCCTATTTCACGACATGATCCACAAGGAGATTGAAGTATATGTGGACGACGTGATTATTCACTCAAAAGGGTCGGATGGACAGCACTTCACAGACTTAAGGAAGTTCTTCAACAGACTTCGGGAACATTCCATGAGGCTAAATCCCACCAAGTGCACTTTTGGGGTTATCCGGGGTAATGTTTTGGGCTACATGGTCACAGAGCGAGGCATAGAAGTAGATCCCAGAAAAGTCAAGGCTATTGTCGAGATGAAGCCACCCTGAACTGCCTCCGAAGTGAAAGGTTTCATGGGCCATCTACAGTACATCAGCAGATTCATCAACCAGCTGACCTCAATATGTGAGCCAATCTTTAAATTATTGAAAAAGAATCAGGAAGTGATTTGGAGAGGAATGTCAACTGGCTTTCAAAAAAATCAAAGCTTACCTTGTTAATCCTCCTATTCTCTGCACACCTCACGGGAGCAAGCCTTTACTTTTATACCTGACAGTCACAGACACAGCTGAAATTACCCGGGATCCGGCTCGCGTGCGGAGGGGCCCCCGTGCATCTCGCATTTTCGTTTGCGTCGCGTTTCGGGAAGGTCGCCCGGATCCGAGAGGCAGCGCATTCGCGCCCCGGCATCTGGCTTATTCCACTTTTCTCCTCATAAAACGAGTCTTTCGGATACCCCTAACATTCTTTAACTGTTGTGTGCGTGTGTGTGTGTGCTTTTAAAAAATGCATGATGTGTCAGATGTCTACATTGTACACTGCTTTATTGAAATGTATTGAAATAGTGTAGGAAGGAAGCCTTACCAATGTTGGTTCATGTCTGTCTTCCGCAGGGGAATAGTGTTTGAGGTCGGAATAGTGTTCCGGTACGGACCGATATTGCTTCGGAAAAGGGGGCCGGTTGTCTGCGGACAGAGTTTCGGCGTGCGTTGGGATCGCAGGGATCACTCGGGCAGAGTCTCGGCGTGCGTTGGAATCGTTGGTTGGATTCGGGCAGAGGTTCGGCATGGTTTGGGATCGCAGGGATTACTCGGGCAGAGTTTCGGCGTGCGTTAGAATCGTTGGTTGGATTCGGGCAGAGGTTCGACGTGGTTTGGGATCGCCGATTTGACTCGAAAAGAGCTGGGACGCCTCGGGAAAGACCAGGCAAGGCCTCGGAGTACCACAAGGGGCCTCAGAGTACCTCGAGACTGCCTCGGGGCAGCGCGGGACCGTCGTGGGAGCGCTCGGGGAGGCTTCGGAGCACCGCAAGGGGCCTCGAAAGGCCTCGGAAGTATCTGAAAGGGGCCGGGAGTGCCCCAAAGGGTCTTAGAGGGGAGCCTGAAGGCTGGGGGGGAGAGGAGAGAAGAGGGAATTGTGTGAAAATGAGGGAGGGGGAGCCCTCTATTTATAGTGCCAGAAAATTGCAAAGAGGTCCGTACGGACCTCCTAGGTAATCCAATATTTTGGTTTTCCTCGATTTGAGGGAATATGTGATGATAAAGAAGATTCAGCCATGATGATGTTCCCTTTGCAATAAGGTCCGTACGGACCATCTCAGCATGCAAAGAGGTCCGTACGGACCAACCATGTAGGGGGTAATGATGTTCTCCGGGATTTGAGGGAATATTGTGGACTTTAAGGGGATTCAGTAATTATTAAGACAAAGAGGTCCGTACGGACCATAAATGCTTTTCCAATTTTCTTAAAATTCCCAAGAGGTCCTTTTGTCCCTTTTTATCCCAGAAAAGTTCCTCCCTTGGTTTGGCTGAGGGTTTTTTGAGGGTTTTGAGTGCCAGAGGTCTTCGAGACTGCGTTTGTGAGTCTGCGGTGTTTCCTGTGTACTTGGAAGAGGGTGATCCAGATTGGGGTACTTACAGAAGCCCCTCGACGATGTCACTTATGGAGGAAGTGGGGTCATCGATAAGATAAGGGTCCTAATCTGGATCGCGTGCTGAGAGAGGAAGTGATCGTGTAGGTCGGTGGAAGGACGTGGCGGTGTCCTGTTGTGTGACCGTTTAGGTCAATTGGCTGGACCCTGTGATAGGATTCCTACGTATCCCTGGCGGGAATCAAGCCTGATCGTAGTTCGTGTGTGGGGTGAGCGTTGTTTTGTATGAGGACGTGAGATGTCCTCTGACTGGAACTCTGTGTGTGGACGTGGTGGTGTCCTGTGGGTGATCGCATAGGTCGATGATGAGGACGTGATGGCGTCCTGGGTGACCGCATAGGTCGATGGTAAGGACGTGGAGGCATCCTGGGTGACCGTATAGGTCGATGGTAAGGACGTGGAGGCGTCCTGGGTGACCGTATAGGTCAGTGGCTGGACCCTGTGATAGGATTCCTATGTATCCCTGGCAGGAATCAAGCCTGGTCGTAGTTTAGAGGTCGTGAAATTGTGAGTGTATGCGGGCGTGGTGGTGACCTGAAGTGTCGTGTGACCGTCGAGGTCAGTGGTAAGGACGTGGTGGCGTCCAGGGTGTGCAATCTTACTAGAAGATGGGTAATCTTACGAGAAGATGGTTAATCTTACGAGAAGATGGTTTGTGACCGCCGAGGTCGATTGTGAGGACGTGGTGGCGTCCTGAGATGGAAATTTTACGATCTTCCAAATCGGGTGGTTTAAGGCCTTCCGGGCCGAAGATAGTGATTTGGGAGATTTATACGGTCTTCCGGACCGAGTGGTTTAAATCCTTCCGGGCTGGAGATAGTAATGTGGGAGGTTTATACGGTCTTCCGGACCGAGTGGTTTAAAGCCTTCCGGGCTGGAGATAGTAGTTTGGGAGGTTTATACGGTCTTCCGGACCGAGTGGTTTAAAGCCTTCCGGGCTGGAGATAGTAGTTTGGGAGGTTTATACGGTCTTCCGGACCGAGTGGTTTAAAGCCTTAGGGGTTGGAGATAGTAGTTTGGGAGGTTTATACGGTCTTCCGGACCGAGTGGTTTAAAGCCTTCCGGGCTGGAGATAGTAGTTTGGGAGGTTTATACGGTCTTCTGGACCAAGTGGTTTAAAGCCTTTCGGGCTGGAGGTAGTGATGTCATGTATGAGGACTTGAGTCGTCTTTTGACTGCGGTTTGCCATGCGTGAGGACATGAATCATCTTTTGGCTGCGGGTGTGTCATGTATGAGGACTTAAATCATCTTCTGACTGTGGTTTGCCATGCGTGAGGACTTGAATCGTCTTCTGTCTGCGAGTGTGTCATGTATGAGGACTTGAATCGTCTTCTGACTGTGGTTTGCCATGCATGAGGACTTGAATCGTCTTCTGGCTGCGGGTGTGTCATGTATGAGGACTTGAATCGTCTTCTGACTGTGGTTTGCCATGCGTGAGGACTTGAATCGTCTTCTGGCTGCGGGTGTGTCATGTATGAGGACTTGAATCGTTTTCTGACTGCAGTTTGCCATGCATGAGGACTTGAATCATCTTTTGGCTGTGGGTGTGCCATGCGTGAGGACTTGAATCATCTTCTGGCTGTGGGTGTGCCATGCGTGAGGACTTGAATCGTCTTCTGGCTGTGGGTGTGCCATGCGTGAGGACTTAAATCGTCTTTTGGCTGTGGGTGTGCCTTACGTGAGGACTTGAATCATTTTTTGGCTATGGGTGTGCCATGCGTGAGGACTTGAATCGTCTTTTGGCTGTAGGTGTGCCATGCGTGAGGACTTGAATCGTCTTCTGGCTGTGGTTGTGGAGGCATGGCTGCCTTGAGCTTTGATTGCGAGAGGTGTAGGTGCCTCGTGCTTTGTCCGCTGGGGAGAAGGTTGGACTTACGATGACAACCGGTGTTTATCTGTTGGGGATCATTGTGGCCCTGTAGGGGCTTTTTCCGCATAGGAGGTGACTTCGGGCTTACTTTGATGACCGGTGGTTGCTTCACTGTTTGGCGTTTTGGAGGCTTTTGTGCCTTGAGATTAGTGTTGGGAGGTGTTGGCTCCTTTTGCGCTTGTTTTACCGTTTAGTGGGCGAGGTTCGGGCTTACGATGATGGCCGGTGCTGGGGATATGCGGTCTTTGTACGACTTCCCTTTTGACTTGCTGGGGAAGGAGCTCGGGCTTACTTTGATGGCCGATGCTTGAGTTGCCGTTTTGTAGGCGAAGTCCGGACTTACACTGACGGCCAGAGGTTAAATTGCCATTTTGTAGGCGAAGTCCGGTCTTACACTGACGGCCGGTAGTTGAACTGCCGTTTAGTGGGCGAAATCTGGGCTTACACTGACAGCCGGTGGTTGAACTGCCATTTAGTGGGCTAAATTCGGGCTTACACTGACGGCCGGTGGTTGAACTGCCGTTTAGTGGGCGAAATCCGGGCTTACACTGACGGCCGGTGGTTGAACTTCCGTTTAGTGGGCGAAATCCGGGCTTACAGCGACGGCCGGTGGTTGAACCGTTTAGTGGGCGAAATCCGGGACTTACGGCGGCGGTCGGTGGTTAAGCTGCCGTTTAGTGGGCGAAATCCGGGCTTACACGGACCGCCGGTGGTTGAACTGTCGTTTAGTGGGCGAAATTTGGGCTTACACTGACGGCCGGTGGTTGAACTGCCATTTAGTTGGCGAAATCCGGGCTTACAGTGACGGCCGGTGGTTGAACTGTCGTTTAGTAGGCAAAATCCGGGCTTACACTGACGGCCGGTGGTTGAACTGCCGTTTAGTGGGCGAAATTCGGGCTTACACTGACGACCGGTGGTTAAATTACCGTTTTTGTAGGCGAAGTCCGGACTTACACTGACGGCCGGTGGTTGAACTGCCGTTTAGTGGGCGAAATCCGGACTTACACTGATGGTCGGTGGTTGAATTGCCGTTTAGTGGGCGAAATCCGGGCTTACACTGACGGCCGGTGGTTGAACTGCCGTTTAGTGGGCAAAATCTGGGCTTACACTGACGGCCGGTGGTTGAACTGCCGTTTAGTGGGCGAAATCCGGGCTTACACTGACGGCCGGTGCTTGCGTTGCCATTTAGTGGGCGAAATCCGGACTTACACTGACGGTCGGGGGCTGTGTTGCCATTTTGTTGGCGAAATCCGGATTTACACTGACGACCGGTGCTTGCGTTGCCGTTTAGTGGGCAAAATCCGGACTTACGATGACGGCCGGTGCTTGCGTTGATGGGTTAAGGACCAATCTGCATTGAATCTGCTGAAATAGGCCTTTGGACAACCAGGGGCAAAGATTATAAGGGCAGAAAAGTAATTTGGCCCTTCGTTGCAAAGAGGTCCGTACGGACCAACCTGGGATGTAAAGAGGTCTGTACGGACCAGTGTTGAATTTTACAGTTCCTAGATTTTGACTGGGTTTAAAACCGAGGCACCCCCTTCATTTCCTTCTTCCAGTTCGTGCATCCGAGAGAGAGAGAAGGAGAAAAACTCCATTGTTGTCCAAAATTTCCATTTCTTAGCTTGAATTGCTTGCGATGGCGGAAGGATCAAGGAGGGGACGTCGCCAACGGAGTCGAGATGTGATCGAGCAAAGGATGGAGCTTCAAAGAAATTGGATCTCCTTCGTGCCTTCTTCGAAGAATCCGGATGTGTTGTACCCGAATCCGGAGGTGCATAACCGGCGAGTCAGGAACGTCGGGGAGGTAAGAAATCAATTTCGTCTTGATTCCTTGCTTGAATTTTTGAATGCTAGAACTAGGTTTTAGTTTTTCGCATTTTTGTGGCTTTTGTTGTTTGCCATGCCTTTTGTGAAATTCGTGATGAATTGTTGAAGTTGAGCATGTAAACATTGTGGGTATGTGATTTTTGTGCAAAAATGTGTAGATTAGCTTTTATTTGTAAAAAATAAAGTGCCTCTCTATGAAAATGCATGCTTTGGTGTTTTGTACCTTATGCTATTTCTGTATGTACATTGTGAGAAAAATTGCCATGTAGGGACAAATTTTGTGAAAAATGTGACATGTGCCGTGTTTTGTGACGGGTTTTGTATGAAAGTATGTGCCGTGTAGGGGCAAAATTTTCTTTTTGAAAATGTGTTATGCAGTGTGTGCCGTGTTTTTGGTGACGGACTTTGTGGGGTGTTTATGTGCAATAGGTGTCGTGTTTTGTGACGGGTCTTTTGAAAATGTGTCGTGTAGTGCTTAATCCCTTTGTTGAGAAAATTTGTATAGTGTGTGCCGTGTTTTGTGACGGACTGCATGGGGAAAATTATGTGTAATGCATGCCGTGTTTTGTGACGGGTTACATGTGAAAATTTTGTGCATTGTGTGTCGTGTTTCGTGACGGACTCTTTTTTTTTTGTATTAAGTACTGTGACTGACGTACCTTTGTTGTGTTTACCTGCAGGATGAGGGGCTTTTGGCTGGGAAAGCCAAGAAGATGAAGACTCGGGGATCGCTCAAGGCCGTGGTCGAGTTATGGCAGCAGATGCCGAATATCTCTGTGGATGGCAGGTCGAGCCCTAGGAGGCTGGTCTATGCTTCTGGCCTGGGCGTGTTCGTGGAGAACTTGGCCGGGATGTCTGACACGAGGAAGAACAAGAGTGTCTTCCTGGGCCTTTCTGAGTATTGGTGGGATACCACCCACACCTTCCATCTGAGCTGGGGCGAGGTGACAGTGACGCCCACGGATTTTGCTGCTATCACCGGGCTTTCATTCAACGGAAGGCCGGTGCGGTGGAGGATATGATTGCCGAGGACATCTTGGCGAGGCTGCTGGGCTTTGCGCCTCTTCCTCGTAGGGGCACAGGGATCTTTGTACGGCGATGTGGAGACGAGGATTACGGCCGATGTGGGGCCTACTATCGGGGTACCGGCCGAGGTGACGGCGGAGCGGGTGCGCTCCTTTACGTGGTTTGCCCTTTCGAGACTTTGTTCTCGAACCACGCGACGACGGCTCCTTTTGCTCTGTGGAGAGCTTGATTGACTTGGAGAGAGTCGTGACATAGCTTGGGGCGGCGGGCTGGCCGAGCTTTATTTCTCCTTGGACCGGTTCGGCGGGCGTGGCCGGTTCCTTGGCTTGTTTTGATTTTGCTTTGGAGGTATGAGTTCATTGCTTTGTTTTTGATTAGCAACTTTGTCATTTCTCCGTTTTCTCTTGCTGAGCATTTTCTGCTTTTGTCGCAGGTGTGGTTCTACGAGATCTTCCAGTGCTTCCCGTGGGATAGAGATCCTGGGGCCATAGCGGCCTATCCCGCTATGTTAGGCTGGGCACGCCCGGCGAGGAGAAGGAGGACCAGCGGGGGTAAGCTCACCATTTGCTACGGGGAGGTGCGAGGCACATTTGGGGAGAGATAGCCGGAGGCGTTCGTTACTGTACCCACAGGCTCGATACGAGGGCGTGAGTTTGAGGGCCTCTGTGGTGACGGCGCGGCGGAAGATGCTTTGCGGGGCACGACCTGCGACGTCATGTACTTGGGCGAGAGGGTCTTTTGGCAGCATGGCCCGGGTATGCTTCCCTTGGCTCAGAGGACCCGCCTTTCGGGATGTTGGATTCCGGGATATGGATGTCTTGGAGTTTGAGAGGTATTTAGGCGGCGTGAGTGCCCATGAGTTTGTTTTTGTATCGAGAGGAGTATGGGGCCTTCGTGAGGAGGAAGTTGAGGACGCCACGGGTGTTGGCGAGGAGAGGGAGGCTGGTCCGCGGGGTCCCCCGGAGGTTCCGGTGCACAGGCCGGATTTTACATATGTCCGTGGGGATTCCTCGAGGAGGAGGGTGTCATGCCCGTCCACTGAGCGAGCTCTGCTGCCTACCGAGTGGATCACGACATGCGGTGAGTGTGCTTACTCTTTTCCATCTTGGCATCTTTTACGTATTTTTCTCTTTTTGTTGAGTATGGTTGTATTGATGAGCGTTTCTTTGTTGCTTGCTTGTGCGGAGTCAGGGGAGAGCCTATGACATGCGACCCGCCGTTATGTGGCGATGAGGTCCTTCGCGAAGAAGATGGCGTCGAAGATGTCTTGCCGGTCTTCTCGGCGTGTGCCGGCGTACGAGCCGTGCCTTCGAGGCATTACGTGGACGTTCCTCCACCGAGAGCCAGGCCGGAGCCACGGCGGGAGGGACCTTCGTGGGGCGGCATAGCATGGATGCCGGGACATCCTCGGGAGCTCGAGAGGCCGCGAGACCCTTCATCGGTTCTTTCCTCCGCCGGATGCGCGGGGTGAGGGTTCGTCGAGCATGCCTATTTTGACCCTTTTTCGGTTTCGATCCTTCTGAGTATCTTGAGTACCAGCCTCAGGAGGGGGCTCAGTACTCCGATGATGAGGGTGTGACTGGCTAGTTTACCGGGATGCCCGACTTCTCGCTTGAGGATGTCAGTGATGATGATGTTGAGGAGTCGGATTAGGATTCATTTACTTTCCCTCTTTCCATATCCCCTCTTTTTTTTTGTTTAGCAACATACATTTATGGGTACCTGTAATAAAACACTTGTATTTGCATGGCAAAAGTATTTTATTTTAAGATGTAATGTCGTTTTTGTGATTCCCGGGAATTGTCCTAGGAATGGTTGCTACTATTTTTTTTATTTGTGCATGCCACGTGAGCTGAGAGTGCGTTTGTGGGTAGCGTATGCTTGCCGGAAATGGCTTTGGCCAGTGTTTGGGCAGTTTGGAGCAAGGTTCTGCTGGTAACAGTGGTTGTTGTACTGTTTGCTGGGGAAATGGGTCATGGTTGCAAAGAGGTCCGTACGGACAGACCTAGCATGCAAAGAGGTCCGTACGGACCAACTTTGCTTTTGGGGAGGAAATAAATGCTCTCCGATTGTCTGGACTCTTTCCACTCCCATTTGCAGCCATTTTCGAGCTTTCTTCCCCATTTTCTCTAGGAACCTCCATTTTTGCCATGGATTCTTCGTACGTTCCAAGAAATTTGCCAAGGCTTTCGCAGGAGCGGCAAGCACTCTTCCTTGAGCAGCTGAAAATGTGGATGCGACACCGTATGAGGCATCAGAGGCGGGCTTTCGAGGTAAGGTTTCGACTTTGCTCGGTTTGGTCTCTTAAGGAGTTGGTTCCTGATTGGGAGTTGTTGCGGGCTGCCGCGAAGTTCTGGGATGTTAGGAGGCATGTGTATTGCTTTTCCTACAACGAGGTAGTGCCCACCTTTGAGGATTTTTGGGCTTTGATTGGAGGACCGGAGGTGGAGGCCATCTCGCTTCCTTTGATTGGTGGTGCTGCTGTGAGCGTGAAGCTTGCAGGCTTTCTTCGTACTTCATTGGGAGAAGTGCAGGGCATGATCCTTGATTCGGGTCATATTGACATTTCTGCGCTGCCGGAGCGGTTCATGGTTGATGACGAGAGTGATGTCTCTTGGGATGCATTTGCCTTGTGCGTGATAGCGACGCTCTTTATGGTCAGCTCCCTTGGGGTTTGCGATGGCGCTTTGCTGGATGTGGTTGGGCACTTTGCAGTGGAGAGGATATTGTCCCGTTGGTCTTTGGGGAGACTCTTCATGGTATCGGCCGTCGCGGCGGGGATCGGTTCATGAGAGGGGGAAGCCCCGCTTTGCTCACCTTGTGGCTGCGAGAGAGACTTCAGGCCATGCCCGAGGCTCCGACGTCGTTTAGCCCGTGGTCGTTTGCTTGGCGACCTCTTGTATTGGATATGGATCAGTCTGCATGGGTGAGATGGATGGCACAGCTTGGTACGCATCAGATCCGTTGGTGGGTTCCGCACTGGGGTATCGAGACTAGGAGGGCCTTGCAGGAAAGGTCCTATGTTGTCAGAGTTCCAGGTTTGTCTTGGTCCTCCTTCTATATTCCGTCGCTTGTTTCCGGGCAGTTTGGGATGAAGTAGGAGCCTTTGTTGGGCTGGGATGACCTTGCTACTGTGGAGATAGCTCCTCTTTGTATGGCAGCTCTAGGTGCTCTCTTGTATTTTCTGAGGGTATGGAAGTACTCCTCTTTCCCTCAGGTGGTGCTCCTTAGACGTCGGGAGAGTGTCGTATTGACGACCCGATGCACAGCTTGGTATGAGCGGCGTGTTGGGCGATCCCAAGTGGCTTTGGGTAGCGAGGCGTGGAGCGATTACGGGGCCCGATTGCCGTAGTAGCTATTGCCTTAGGAGTGTCGAAGCACAGTCGACCCTCGGGATGTGACGGGAGACACTTTGTTTGACTACGATACGAGAGTTGACAAACTGGCGGGGAGAGGTCCCCTTTTGCAGACTCGCAGGGAGGAGATCCGAGCCGAAGCACGGGCGAATGAAGCCCTGAGAGCTGCTGGATTGTTTGACTCTACGGGGAGGACCCACGATCTCGGGCGAGAGACGCGAGCTGGTTCGCGTGGAGCGAAAGAAGACTCGCGGGGACGAGGGAAGAAAGGGAAGAATGGCGAGGGACAAGCGCAGATGGAGCGGAATGACCTCCTATGTATCCATTCATTGCATTTGTAAACACATTATTTGTTAAATGTATTAAGCTGTCTTTTAGCATGTTGTGAACTTGAGAGTAGACCGTGCTTGAACTCATCAAGAAATGTTGTAACCGTTAGTGATTTGTGATTTACTTTTAAAGCTTTGTCGAGACGCAAGATCTCTTGTTCGCTTTTGTGTATTTTGTGCATCTTGACGGCGTCCATCTTTGGACTTTTCTGTTGCATTTGCGGACTGAAGCAGTCTGGGCCTTGATGGCAATCCCCTTTGCTTGGGCTTTGTGCTTCGCTGAGAGGTTGAATGATCCCCTGACAAGTCGTTTTGACGGTCATTTCCGTAGCTTCCTTGCCTCTTGTTTGTTGGCGTTGGGCTCTTGACCTCAATTTCGCAGCTTCTGCTTGAGCTTTTTTTTTTTATTTTATTATATTTTTTTTGTGAGCCCTTGCTCGAGCTCTTTTTTTTTTTTTTGAAGCGCGTGAGGGCGAAGACAAGCCCCTGGCTTGGAAGTAGACATGGGTCAGTCGTTTGACGTTGAGTGACCTCCGGATGTCCTTTGATGTTGCCGCCGTCGTTTGACTTGGTCAAGGTGACGTTGGGGGCGTGCTCTTGAAAAGTGCGTAGCTTGATGGAGGTCTTGATTGACATTCAAACTTTTGACTTTTTGTGTGTTTTTAGACCGGACCAATTAAGGTTGCCTACGTTCCCCCGGACTAGAGGGCTCAGGTCTGCGTAGTTCGACACTACATGGAGTGCCAAGAGATGCACAATTGTTCTTCTTTAGGCGAAGTATCTGCGGAGCTTGCTTTCGTTGACTGGATTCATGAAGGGATTGTCGTCTAGGTCTGTCAGCTTCATGGCACCTCCGGAGAAGATCTTTTGAACCACGAAAGGGCCGATCCATGTTGGTTCCCATTTTCCCAGTGGGTTGGTTCGAGTGGGAGGCTTTTCTTTGAGTACAAGGTCGCCTTCCCTGATGTCTCGGGACTTGACTTTCTTGTCGAAAGCTCTCGCCATCCTGCTTTGGTAGGCTCGGACGTGTTCCATGGCCTTTAGTCGTCGCTCGTCTAGCAGAGCCAATTCGTCATGTCGGCTTCGGAGCCATTCGACTTCGTTGACGTCATTTTCCAGCAGCACTCGGAGTGAGGGAATTTCCAATTCAATGGGAAGGACTGCTTCCATCCCTTATGTTAGGGCGAATGGGGTTTCTCCCGTGGTTGTTCTGACTGATGTTTGGTAGCCCCAAAGTGCAAGGTGCAGCTTCTCGGGCCAATCTCGTCCTCGGGTGGTCAATTTTCGGATGATCCATTCGAGAGTCTTGTTTGCTGCTTATACGGCGCCATTTGTTTGTGGCCGGTAGGGAGAAGACTTGTGGCGTGTGATCTTGAATTCAGCCCGGCGATGCGTCGCATTCCCCTTCAAAGTGTGAGCCGTTGTACGATATGACCTCATTCGGGATGCCGTATTGGCAGATGATGTTTTCCCTGAGGAAATGCGCGACTTTCTTGGAGGTGAGCACCTTGTAAGACTTGGCTTCGACCCATTTGGTGAAGTATTTGATGGCTACTAAGATGAACTCGTGGCCGATTCTTTGCTGGCGGAGCGATTTTCCCGATGACGTCAATTCCCCAAGTGGCAAAAGGCCAGGGTGTAGTCATGCAGTAGAGATCGTGGGGAGGTAGATGATTGAGGTTGGAGAACCGTTGACACTTGTCGCAGCTTCGAACAAAGTGGATGCAGTCTGCCTCCATGGAGATCCAGTAGTAGCCCATCCTGAGAATGATTTGCATCAGGGCCCTGGCGTTCATGTGGGGACCGCAAGCCCCATTGTGGACTTCGCTCATGAGCTTGTTTGCTTCTTCCTGGCTGATGCAGCGTAGGAGTGGTCCTTGGTAGCGTTTTTTGTACAGCATGTCCCCAAGGATGACGAAGTGGGAGGCGAGGCATTTTAGGGCCATAATGCTCTTGGCTTTGACCCCTTCCCTGTGTTGGCCTTCTTCGTTCATGAAGGCGGTTTCCCCATTCTTGAGGTATTTGGATATCTGGTATGTGCTGGAAATGGCTTTGGACTGGCGTCTCTTTGGCTCTTCAGCAATTTCGCAAATCGTTGTGATTAAAACCTCCTCGGCAGCTTGGGCCCGGCTTTTCTCTCATTTGACAACATGCTTAAATGTTTGCTTGATGCATTTATTCAATTAATGTGTTTGCTTCTTTGTGTAGATGAATTGTTATTAACTGTTTTGATTAGTTAACTCATCATTTGTTAAAGATGCAATGAAAGGATATTCTAGAAAGGTCGGACCTTCTATTGAAAGCGTAAAGACTGTACATTGTTGACTATGGACTCACGATCTTTCGGCGTAGAGCCATCAGATGACTCGAAAGACATGAATTCACAGACAACATGACTCGAAGCTAGACTATGGGCGACGAGGGATTGGACCAGGCTTCATCACTCTGGGCAGGCTGTAGCTCTAGAGGGAGTGGTAATGGCCTTGGTGACCAATCCTCAACTGGCACGATTCCCGGAAAATAGCTTGCATGTGGTTCGATTTCAAACCAGATCACGGAGGTCTTTGGTTGCGCCTCTGATGATGTCCCTCCATTGGTGTTGCTACCAGATTTTGGGGGTCTTTGATGATGAGAAATTGTTGAGGGCTACTTCCAAGAGGAGCGAAGCATTCGGCGGTCGGAGTTGATTCTTGCGATGTTGATCATTTTCATAGAATCCGCCTCTTTATCTGGGATCTTTGCTTGGACAACATTTACAATGTCGATTCGAGGGCATGCTATCTCTCCTTCCTGATTAAGCCTTGGAGGAGGTTGCGCCACTGTTCATCTAGGTCGGACAGGGATGTTTAATTGGACTATCTTTGTGATGGCTGTCCACGTGAGATCCGAGAGTGTCTGCCAAAGGGTTGTCTGGTACCGGTGGATCGGTGATGAGCCAGTTTGCAAGAGGGTTTTCGGCGAAGTAAGGGTCTACTCCTCGGTCAATCTCCATCTGGGTGTCCATCTCTTGATCTTCTCTTAAGCATTCTTCGCAGTCGCATATGTCAGAGTTGTCGTCTTGACCCATGAGCTCTTCGATTTCTAGCTCGTCACGGCTTAGAGCGTGGATGTAGGGATCCACTTCGTAGCGGGACAGGATTGGAGACTCATCTGGAGAAGAGTATTCGGTCATGTCGGGACCTTCTTCTGGGTCGTAGCTTGCCGGCCAAGCGTTTGCCATTGTACTGCTTCCACGGATCACCTCGATTACTCCATTGGCATTGATGAATTTCACGCATTGGTGAAGAGTAGAGGATACTGCTTTCATTTGATGTATCCAAGGTCGTCCCAGCAAGGCAGAGAAAGGTTGGTTTGATTTCAACGACTTGGAACTCTACCGACTCCGGTTGTGCATCGGGTGGATCCTCAGATTGATGACTCCTACGATTGGTCGTGCAGTGGAGTCGTAGGCTCGGATTACCCGGGGTGAAGGCCTTATCAGGGAGCGGTCGATACGGAGTCGTTTTAGTGTGCTCAAAGCGATGATGTTGACTGCGGAGCCGTTATCAATCAAGACGTTCGGGAGGAAGAACATCTCTATTTTTATGAGGATGAGGAGGGCTTCGTTGTGTCGATTCTCACATATCGGCAAGTCATCGTCTGTGAAGGCTAGACCGCTTCCTGTGCTACCATTTGACTCAGTCTCCTCTGGGGAGCGTTCGATCCATCCATTGGTGTGCCTTGGTCGGGGCAAAGATCGTAGGGAGACAGTTGCCCTTGGGCGTTCTTGTCTGGATTCCCGGTCACGAGACCTTTTGACTCTGGTTTCACGTTCCCAGTCATAGCGAGACAACATGCTGACGGTTTCAGAAATTGCAGGGGGTCTGCTCTCGCTTGGAGTTTCGTCAAAGGCTATTGAGTTCACCCTATCGTTTCGGGGGAATGGATTTCCGATGGTATTGGGGCCACGGGGGCGTTCCAACTTTCCTTCTTCAATTAGCCCCTGGACCACCTGCTTTAGTACGAAGCAATTGTCGGTGGTGTGGCCGGGGTAGTTGTGGAAGGCGCAGTGCTTGCTCATATCCATGTTGGGTTTGGGAGTCTTTGGTTGGAAATTCTCGAGAGGTTTGAGAAGATTTCGCTTTACCAAAGCTTCAAATACTTGGCCCGAGGGCATTTCGAGATTGTCGAAATCTTTGGGCTGTGGGAAGCGAGGGGATTATTATTCCTTGGGGCTGCTTGATCGCGGTTTACTTGAGCTCCGTTACGGATGTAGTGTACCGTTCATTTGCTTCTTTTCCTTTGTTCGGGCGGGAGTTGAAGTTGCCGAGGTTTGTCCGATAGCGGTAAGAAGAGGCGGGGGCTGCTGTTGTCTTTTGAAGACTCAGAGTCTTCTCAAACTTTGTTCCGGCATTGACCATGGCACGGAGATCTGGATAGAAATGATGGCTGATCAAGGTCCTCAGGGATGGCTTGAGGCAAGAATGGAAGATGTCCATCTGCTCTTCTTTGGAAAGTGGATCCATTATCTCACTAAGCTTCCAGTTCCATCTTTTGTAGAACTCACCTACAGGCTCGTCATCCTTTTGTTCGGTGGCTTGCGAGATCGTGGCGGTTCGTTTCCCACTCGAGGTTGGCGCGGTACTTCTCTAGGAAGATCTCGGCGATTTGGTCCCATGTGGAGCGGTTTTATGCCTTTACGTTGAGGAACCACCTTAGCGCTGTGGATTTGAGAGAATACTGGAAGTGGTCCACTATCTGTTGAGGGGTTGCTCCTTTAGCTCTCATACCCAAGACATAGGTATCGATGTGAGTTTTTGGGCATTCCGTCCCGTCAAACTTTTCCATTTCTGGCATCCTGAATTTCGGAGGGAGCGGGACCACTTTGCTTGGATCAGTAGGCAGGAGGGAGTCCTTCCGGGAACTGGCTAGCTTGCCTTGCATGTCCTTCATTTGCTCGATCAGCCAAGCCATGTGGGGATCGGCAGGTTGAGGCGGGTTACCATTTTCGGGGATAGAAACCGAAGATGGAGGTGGATTGGCTGATGGTATCGCCATTCGGGAGTCTTGGGGAGGTAGTTGAGTGTATACCAACCCATACCACAGAGTGCTTGAAGTTAGGGGCGTGATTGCCGAGTCCGCTAAGGGTTGTGTTTGGAAATTGGGGAAATGATTCGTTAGCCCCAAGTGGCAGACTAGCAGGTGGCAAGCTTGAGATGTCGGGATATCCGCTCGGGATGCCTGTCCCAGGTAAGCATGGGGACTTCTGATTATGGCTGCGAGGCTCGTATAGAGCGAGAGGTTAAATCTGGAGGATACCGAGATACATTGGGATCTCGCGGGCGAGCACGTATGTGTCTTTGTTAGTGCGAGCTTGATGTGCGAGCCAGGAAGCCCGGCTATCTTTGAGGCGGGCATGTCGGAGCTACTTGGCCCGCGCTGAGGAGCTTTGAGCGAGAGCGCTGCGTTCTTTGGGATCTCGTAGCTTGGCGGAGGCGGGACTCTGCGGTAGCTTTGAGAAAGGGGAGCCGGTATTTCTTCGTCTTCTATGAGAACAGAAGGTTCCATCGGAGTTGGGAAGCTGCAACGGTTCCTCGAAGACGCGAGGTGTCTACGATCCGAGCTTGCTTGCTCTTCTTGGCGCTTCTTGATGGTTTCGAAGGCTCGCGGCACCTCCTCCATTGTGCGGAGGTTCCTTAGTGGCGTTGTTCCGTTTCCCTCACTTTGTTATCTGTTGATCCCGTCATGGGGAGTAGCGGGCGGTGCGGACCGTTGAAGCTGGAAGAGCTGTCGGACCTTGTGACCTCAATGCGAAAAGGCGGCTCCGGGTATTCTCAACCACTCTCGGTTCGATGGAGGGGTGACGGGCAAGGTTTAGACACAGGAAGGCCTTTTGGATAAAGGGGGAAAGCTCACGTGACATGCGGTTTCCGTTTTTTTTTTTCGTTGTTTTAATTTACTTTAAAACGTGTTTTCTCAGAGTCCTAGGTAGGTTGGAAACGATTGCTCTTCTTTTTCGCAACTATGCTAGATCTGGGTCGATGGAGACCATACGTGCGGCTATAAGCCCCTCGTTTTGCACTGTATTTCGACATCCCGGGGTGGGCGGCCCGGGCGAGGGTCCTATAGGGCAAGCGGTTTCCACGGGCCTAAAAGAAAAACCGAACCTAAGGACCGAGCCTTTCATGTTCGTTTTAATGCGTTAGCCATGTGAATAGTGAGCCAAGCCGGCCATTGAGTCAAGATCGGGTCAAGAGTTCGGCATGACCTCTCTTTACCTTGCTTGCGCAAGGGATCTATGACGTTGGGCGTTGGCTGGGTCGTATCATCATGGATGAGGTATTAAAGGCTTGATGACATGGTGTCATGTGAGCATGGATGTATATCCGGGACGGAACATCGTCTGGGTGTAGCCGGAAATCAAGATCGAGGTCAAGATTTTAGCATGACCTTTCATCGCTTTGCTTGCGCAAGGGATCTTGAGTTACGAGCTTTGACTCGAAAAATGGCCGGCATGGTATATGTATCCAGTTTGTATGACACGGGCCGGGTAAAAACCAACCCAGAATGGGCGAGAGTGTGACTCAAGACTCAAACGTGCGGGGTTGACGCTTGGCTAGGATGGGATGTTTGGAATGATCCCGTGCGCGTCAGAGAGCGTAGGAAGGCCAAACGAACCGCAACCGAGACCACCGGGTTAAGGGTTGTAGTGTGCGGTGTATCCGAGGCGGCGGTGCGCGTAGCGTGCGGTGTAACCGAGCGACGGTGTGAGTAGTGTGCGGTGTAACCGAGGCAGCAGTGCGCGTAGTGTGCGGTCTCTAAAATTCTTTTTCTGAGTAAAACAGAAGTTTTGCAGAATTTTAAATGTATGCACAGATGTATATTGATGCATTTTTTTTTTTGTATTTTTATTTTTTTTGTAAAATAAAAAAATAAAGCACATGCACACACACACAACAGTTAAAGAAAGTGGTAAAATGAAAGTTTGACCCTCATCATCGTTTTAAAAATCTTTTGTTTTTGTTTAAAAAGATTTTAAAACAAAACGTCCCCAGCAGAGTCGCCAACTGAAATTACCCGGGATCCGACTCGCGCGCTGAGGGGCCCCCGTGCATCTCGCATTTTCGTTTGCGTCGCGTTTCGGGAAGGTCGCCCGGATCCGAGAGGCAGTGGGTTCGCACCCCGACATCTGGCTTATTCCGCTTTTCGTGTTAGTTGGGAGGTGTCTCGCCGTCTTTTTGCTTGTAGAGTCGCCACGCCGTTTTTATTAAGCCCAAAACATTGAAAAAGGGCATCAGTTTAAAAATAAACTGTCTTTTTTTGTTGTGTGATGAGATTTTTGAGTTCGGAGGTCAGATGACTCCTCGGGAAGAGAATATTAGAATCTTAGAGCTCACCCGAGTCGCCTCGTAAAACGAGTCTTTCGGATACCTAACATTCTTTAAGCGTTTGTGTGTGTGTGTGTATGTGCTTTTAAAAATGCATCTTTGTGTCGGATGTCTACATTGTACACTGCTTTATTGAAATGTATTGAAATAGTGTAGGAAGGAAGCCTTACCAATGTTGGTTCGTGTCTGTCTTCCGCAGGGGAATAGTGTTTGAGGTCGGAAAAGTGTTCCGGTACGGACCGGAATTGCTTCGGAAAAGGGGGCCGGTTGTCTGCGGACAGAGTTTCGGCGTGCGTTGGGTTCGCAGGGATCACTCGGGCAGAGTCTCGGCGTGCGTTGGAATCGTTGGTTGGATTCGGGCAGAGGTTCGGCATGGTTTAGGATCGCAGGGATTACTCGGGCAGAGTTTCGGCGTGCGTTAGAATCGTTGGTTGGATTCGGGCAGAGGTTCGGCGTGGTTTGGGATCGCCGATTTGACTCGAAAAGAGCCGGGACGCCTCGGGAAAGACCAGGCAAGGCCTCGGAGTACCACAAGGGGCCTCAGAGTACCTCGAGACTGCCTCGGGGCAGCGCGGGACCGTCGCGGGAGCGCTCGGGGAGGCTTCGGAGCACCGCAAGGGGCCTCGAAAGGCCTCGGAAGGATCTGAAAGGGGCCGGGAGTGCCCCGAAGGGTCTTAGAGGGGAGCCTGAAGGCTGGGGGGAGAGGAGAGAAGAGGGAATTGTGTGAAAATGAGGGAGGGGGAGCCCTCTATTTATAGTGCCAGAAAATTGCAAAGAGGTCCGTACGGACCTCCTAGGTAATCCAATATTTTGGTTTTCCTCTATTTGAGGGAATATGTGATGATGATGAAGATTCAGCCATGATGATGTTCCCTTTGCAATAAGGTCCGTACGGACCATCTCAGCATGCAAAGAGGTCCGTACGGACCAACCATGTAGGGGGTAATGATGTTCTCCGGGATTTGAGGGAATATTGTGGACTTTAAGGGGATTCAGTAATTATTTAGACAAAGAGGTCCGTACGGACCTTAAATGCTTTTCCAATTTTCTTAAAATTCCCAGGAGGTCCTTTTGTCCCTTTTTATCCCAGAAAAGTTCCTCCCTTGGTTTGGCTGAGGGTTTTTTTGAGGGTTTTGAGTGCCAGAGGTCTTCGAGACTGCGTTTGTGAGTCTGCGGTGTTTCCTGTGTACTTGGAAGAGGGTGATCCAGATTGGGGTACTTACAACAGCTATCGGAGCCATGCTAGCGCAAGAGAAGAAGGACTCCAAGATTGAGAATGCCATATATTTCGTCAGTCGTAAATTCCAAGGTAGCGAGTTGAATTACTCTGCCCTCGAGAAGACTACGCAGCTCTGGTTTGGGTGGTTGGGAAGTTGAAGCACTATATGCTATCCCACACAGTGCACTTGGTCTCCAAGATGGACCCAATCAGATATCTATTTCAAGGTGATAGAGGCAACATCTCCACCAGATTGGCAAAGTGGAACTTTTTCTTAGCTGAGTTCAATATCAAATATGTGATCCGGAAGTCAATCAAGGGACAGGCTCTGGCAGATCAATTGGCTGATTCCCCCAGTACAGAATCCCGAGGACCAGATCTCCAATTTCCAGATGAAGGGATTCTTGTTATAGAAAATGGCAATCGGTGGCAGTTATTCTTCGATGGTGCAGCAATTAAAAGAGGTAACGGCATCGGGATGGTACTGGTAGATCTGAATGATATGCATACCCCCATAGCTATCAAGCTGAATTTCTCGGTTACCAACAATGCGGCCGAATATGAAGCTTGTATAGCTGGTCTTGAGGCTGCCCTAGAGCGACATGTGGATGAGTTGGAAGTGTTTGGTGATTCTCAGCTGATAATAAATCAAGCCGCCAACAGATGGAAAACCTCAGATCCGTGTCTCCAGAAGTACCACGCTTACATTGCAGAGCTCGTCGGCCAGTTCAAGGAAGTGTCATTCCAATTCTTACCGCGAGACAAGAACAGATTTGCCGATGCCCTAGCTACTCTGGCCTCTTTGGTAGAAATCCCAGAAGGAAAGTCGATCAAACCATTCAGGGTCGATAGGCGAGAAAATCCTGCATACTGCTGTGAAATAGAGATCGAAACCGTCAATGAGGTGTGGTACAGTCAAATTTTTCAATATCTAAAGCATGGTGAAGCATCTTTCCCCGTCGATAAAGAAAGAGACATAAAAGGTATTCATGCCAAGAGTTTACAAGCTTTGAAAAGGCTATCGGCTCAATACGTCATATTTGGCAATGAGTTGTGGAAGAAAAGGGAAGGTTTCCCTCTCCTGCTCTGTATCACCAAAGAAAACTCTCAGAAAGTAATGGAAGATGTTCACAATGGCACCTGCGGACCTCATATGAATGCTCGATCCCTTATGCATAGCATTATTAGACTGGGCTACTTCTGGATCACTATGGAAACTGACTGTATTCAATTTGTACGAACCTGTGACAAATGCCAGCGATTCTCCAATCTGAAGCATATCCCTCCTCATGATCTCTATTGTATGATGACTCCCTGGCCCTTCGCAACATGGGGAATTGACGTCATTGGGAAGATAACTCCATCCGGGAGCAATGGGCACTCATTCGTATTGGTTGCTGTGGATTACTTCACAAAATGGGTAGAAGCTGCATCTTACAAAGTGCTCACCGCTAGGAAAGTGGCTCGCTTCATAAAGGAACAGATTTTCTGCCGCTACGGAGTCCCAAATGAGATTATTTCTGACAATGGAACCCATTTCGAAGGAGAAACTGATCGCCTGCTTACTGAATACAGGGTCAAACGTCACAAGTCTTCGCCATACAGACCACAGACGAATGGTGCTGTTGAGGCTTCTAATAAGAATTTGGAGTGGATCATTAAGAAAATGGCCGAGCGAGGAAGGGATTGGCCGGAGAAGCTACATTTGACATTGTGGGGATACCGCACTTCTATTCGGACTGCTACCGGTGCAACCCCATATGCCTTGACCTACGGAATGGAGGCTGTCATGCCCATTGAGCTAGAAATTCCATCCCTCAGGGTGTTACTTGAGAATGAGGTGAATGAGATTGATTGGTTCCAAAGTCGATACAACGAGTTGGCACTGTTAGATGAACGCAGATTAAAAGCCATAGAGCACAATCGGGCATACCAGAAAAGAATGGCCCGTGCCTTTGACAAGAAAGTGAAACCCAGGGACATCAAGGTTGGCGATTTGATTCTCAATATGAAGCCTGCAAATCAGAGCAGTGCATTGGGTAAATGGGCACCTGTTTGGGTTGGACCTTTTCTAGTCAAGAAGATATTCTCCGGAGGAGCAATGCAACTGACAGATCTGGATGGTAACCCATTTTTGCACCTGTAGACACCCCATTCTGAACACATCGGAACATACTTATACCACTCTAAGTCTCGCTTTGAGTCAAGAAGTAGAAATCCACCATTTCGTCATGTTTCGTTAAGTTTTGACTAACTACCGTTAGTTTGGGACTAAACTGCATACGAGATAACGAGGAAAGGACAAAACCGTCCACAGAGCAATATCTCGCCGCGAGATGGCGTGTCTCGCGCGAGATATCCCCCTCTCGGGTGCAGACGACGGCAGTTCCCTCGTCGATTTCAACCACTTTTCGAGATAAAACTTTATCTCTCCGGCCAACCAATGGGAGAGGAGTTCTAGAACCATCCGATAGGGTTTTAACTCTCCACTTCTTCATATCCAACCTCTATAAATACTTGGTGACTTCCAAGGGATCGGGGGTCGGAAGTCGAAAATCCCAAACCTCGAATTTACACAACACACACATTTTGTCGTTTTCTTTCCCTGAAGGAATCCCTCAAAATCACCCTAAAAACTCACCTCATAGTTTGTTTGTCAACCTTGTTGATAAACAAGCATCAATCTCCAAACCAAGGACCAAGGCGAAGCTCGTCCCAGGTGTGAAGGGTCGACTCTAAACTTGAGTCGAAACTCTGCCCAAATCACCTCACGCAAGGTAATTCCTAAACTTCCTTCTAATTGATTGTTAGAGTGGTATAATTCCATAGAGTCTAGGATCGGCCTAGAGCCTCTCCAAATCATGGAGACGGTCTCGAAGCAATCGATTCTACATTCCGTTTGACCTCGTCAAATGGACCTTTATTTGTAGTATTTAGATTCGTTTTTTACTTCTTCTTTTGAAAAACCTCTCTTTTCTTTAGCAAGACCGATCTCCGGATTGGGTGAAATGGATGCCTTCTAAACCTACCCATTTCATAACCTAAGCCCCGAACTCAAATCTCTTTCAAATGGTTTTTCTATGTTTCCAATCAAATAATATAGGTGGCGACTCATAAAAAAAAAATAAAAGGAATCAGAATTTCTTTCTCGCAACGCTACAGTGGCGACTCCGCTGGGGAGTGAAAATTAAAAGGCTTAAACTTGCGTCAAAATTAAAAGAGAGGTTTTCAAAAAAATTAGTAAAATTCGAATTTTTTGCTCTCAGATGAAGCTTATCTCGCGGCGAGATATCATATCTCGCGCGAGATATGGCTTCGGCAATCTGGTTGTTTTCTGGTTTCTCCTGTTCATCCCGTGGTCCAAGACGAGGGTCGAACACGCAAGGGGGATCCTGTGATTCATTATCTGCAGAGTTCTCGCATCTTAAGGCCTCCCTTAAGATGTAGAACTCGGACCTTTATTTTCCTTAAATAATTGATTATTATTTATGAACTGCGTGTGATTGGGTTTTATTTAATTAAAGTCCGGTCCATTGGGGATTCGGGAGTTGTAAATTAAATTATTTATCTCTCTTTATCTCTCTTTATGTGGAACTACGACGGCCTGAGTCTTCCTAAATTGGGAGAAACGTAGGCAACCACTTGGTGCGGCCACTATCCGTTTTCTCTTTTGACTTTCAAAAAAAAAACTTCCTATTTTACTCTATCACATAGATTGACTATCACACACGCGCACTCATATATAACCGTCATTGCACTACATACCCTCTATAAACCCGGACCCACACTAAGGACGGATGACGGTAACCACCTAGTCGCCGGTCTCTCCGAAGTTGGACAATCCCACTCCGCGTATTCAATCCACTTAGATTGTCATATCGCGGGGAGCCTAGCCTTCCACCCCCGCATCGCCACATTCTCATGTAGATTGACTTTTTAGGATCACTCCGTGACCAGGTCGGTTTTGACTCGGTGATCTTTTCTTGTTTTTGATCAAAACAAAGCCATGCAAAATTGACAATAAAGAAGGATTCGGAAAAAAAGTCCCTTCGGAATGACCCTTCGGATGTCCCTTCAAAAAAAATGTGCATATAATCCTTCAAAAACAATCTTACATGGCTTTGCTTTACAAAAAATCGGATTGATTGCTTAGTCGTTAGGTTCGATAAAGGCCTTAGAAACCCCTCAAAACGGACTTTCCGTTCCGACCAAAAATTAGGGCTAAATAAAAATCGACTTTCCGTGTGATTATCTCGCGCGGGATTACTAATCTCGCACGAGATAATGCTTCGTCTCGCCGAATTTGAGCCCGAGCCATTTAAGCCTCGCTTCCGACTCGTTGGGGCTAGATCCCGATATCTCGCATATCTTCCGTCGCCTTTTCCGGCTACTAAACTCCAAGACTCCCAACACAATGTCCGACATCGACAACATTCCGGGAAATGAGACCCCGTCCGAAAACAACCACAAACTTCTGGAAGAAGCCAATGATCGCCTAGAAGTGCAAGCTTCCCAAATCTACACTCTCGTGGAAGAAATTCAAGAGCTTAGGGCTGCACTAGCCAACAAAGAAAAGAAGAAGAAAAATGACTCTTCCTCCGAAGAAGAGGAATCGTACACTAAAAGGGCCAAGGGTCGCCGCAAAAGCAAAGGCAAGAAAAAGAGGTACGAGTCTAGCTCATCATCTTCCTCATCCGACAATGAAAGCTGCACATCCAAGAAAGAAAGCAAGGGGGAAAGCAAGAATGAACCCCTTACCATGGCCATGCTAGAAAAGAAACTTCCATCCCTTGATGTGAGTAAGGGAGCCACGCTCTCCATTGATTACGATACCCTTCGTCAGTCTATGTCAAAGCTTCCTAGAAAGTACAAGACACCCGACATTGCAAAATTCAATGGCACCACCTGTCCCAAATCACATTTGGAGACCTACTCTTGGGCCATGCTACCTATGGGTGTCGATGACAACCTCGTTAGCCCAATGCTTTCCACAAACTCGATGGTGCCGCTAGAGATTGGTATATGACCCTCCCACTCTCAACAAGACTAGACCGGCCACTTGCTAGTTGTACCTTCCAAAAGCAATACGAGGACAACTCTACTTATCGCACCACTAGAAGGGATCTTGAGCAAACCAAGCAACAACCGAACGAGTCCTTCTGCTGCATTTTGTCAAAAGGTGGAGAACCAAGCTAACCGAAATCGTTGATAGGCCCACCTAGACGAGCAAATTCACATCCTCATACAAAGGCCTTAGAGAGGAATATCAAGACAAGCTAGCCGGCAACTACTTTCCTAGCTTCGCCGAACTTCACAAGTCGGGCATACGGTTAGATGACCTCATCAAACAGTAAAAGGAAGCCAAGAAAGAAAGTGGATTCCGCTACAACAGAGCTCTTCTTCCTCCTCCAATCCCAAGGATGCATCCGTCAATGCCATTGTCTTCAATCATCCCGGAAATGGTAAGTACTCTGCGGTACCTCCACCACAAAAGAAGAAGAAAGATAGGCATTATGACAAGCTTGGAAGGAATCACCCAAGAAGAACTCTTCGAAGTACTTGTCAAGAATGGGAAAATCAAACCAAGAGAAGGTGGACCTCCAAAGAAAGATCTTCCCGCCAACCATGCTCATCATCTCTTCGCAAGTACCACAACTTCACCGGTCACGACACTAACTCTTGCTTCCACTTGAAAGACGTCATCCAAGATTTGTTTGACGATAAAGAGATAGGGTTACCAAATGTTGTTACTAATCCTTTGCCAAACAATGAGGTCAATTTAATAGAGATAGAAAGTAGCTTGAGGACCCTACTCGTCTAGCCACAATTGTGGACGAGAGCCCTCTTGAATTTAATGAATCTTCTTTACGTTATATGATGTCTTGGGAGGAAATCTTAGAACAAAAGGGAAAAGGGTCTAAAACAGTCAACCTACTCACACGATCCGGTCGTGTGATCACCAACAAAGACCCAAAGGATGAAAATCCTCCAAAACAAGCTAAAGCCTCATCACCATGTGAGCCGGAGGACCCTCTCTTAACTCAATTGAAAAAGACACAAGCAAATATCTCGGTTTGGGATCTCATAGGAGCATCTCACAAGCACCGTGAGATGTTGAAAAAGGCATTGGCTCAAATGACCATTTCCTCAGAAGCAACACCCGAAGAGCTCACTCAAATGATTGGCCAAGTGCGCTTTGGCAACGTCATCACTTTCACCGACTTGGACCTCCCATCCTATGGGAACAATCATCATGAGGCCCTTTACATAACCGCTAAGGTGAATGGGTACCGAATGCCACGCATTTTGGTTGACAATGGTTACGCAATCAATGTCCTCCCGAAGAAAGCCTTATCATCATTAGGCCTCACCCACAAAGACCTCAAGCTATCCGGGCATACCGTAAGGGGGTACGATTGTACTGCTAGAACCGCTCCGGGATCGCTTGTAATACCCGTAGGAAATGGGACAAGTCACTATGAGCATCGAATTTCAAGTCATCGACATCCCGACATCCTTCAACTTGCTACTTGGTCGCCCTTGGCTACATGACATAGGGGTGTGCCCTCCTCCTTGCACCAATGCATCAAGTTCAGACACAACAACACGATAGTCACCATACACGGAGAGATGGTCACCGCTAGTCCTATCCTCGAAGTACAACATAGCACTTCGATTTCTGTTCAAAGTGGTTTTGAGATTGAGAAAGAAAGCACCGTGGAATGTCATAGACACTTGCAACGAGAACGACTACTCAAAGGCACTTAGGTTTTCCGGAAGCCTTCCCGTCTCGGAGAATGATGCTAGCAAAAGGGTACTTTCCCCGGATTGGGGCTTGGAAAGCACTTACAAGGAATAACGGAACCACCACCGGTCCCCCGCCTCACACAAAGCATGGACTAGATACGACATCTCCATCCACGATGAAGATGACATAGAAAAGTGGGGCTTCACTCAAATCAAGTGGGAAGGAACCTCGTACAAAGACCGCAATGACCCAAAGTTCAAGGATTGCAACCTCAAACCATATCGAAAGGACACTCAATGGCTACTTTGTTCGAGAAGGGAAAGTATTCCCTACTTTATCTTTTCGTAACCATGGATCGATGATAAAGGAAAGCGCCAACCGGGCTTTGAAATCTTCGGCGACTACGATGCTTCTACGTATGAAATGTAATCCGTCCCACCGATCCCTAATGATTTGTGGGGCACGAAGCCGAAAATGACAAGTGAATGGGACTTTGTGTTGGGAGAAGACATGCTACGACAATTCCAAGACTCGTGCTTAGGTTAGAAGACAAAGCATTCATGCAATATCCAAGGGGGACACTCCAACTACCGACTACACAAGACTAATACGTAAATGTGATGAGCCAATTCTAAACCGGCACGTCACCGGGGACCAGATTGTTGATGAAGACTTCATGATCAAAGAGCTTGGTTGCACTCCCCACCCTCGCAGAAGATAGGCCCTACAACTTTTACATTAGAAAGCGTGCTCCACCTCCAGATGAACTCACTCAAGAGGAAATCGAGGCGGTGGCCGAACATGTATTCCCTTACTTCCTTAATGAAAACTTTGATCTTTCCGAGTACCCCGAGATTGCTAACATCGTAAATGATGAATTAACTAATAATAATCAATATAACGAACACGTTAATAATGAATCATACGATGAGATAGATCAAGATAACGAACAAATCTTAAAAGAATTAGCTAAGCAAGTAGGTCGTTGTGGAAAGAATGGCCCCGTTGACGACGAGGAAATGCAAACGGTTAATCTTGGGACAACGGAAGACCCTGCAGAAACAAAGATCGCGGCTTCTTCAAGGGGGAAGACAGAGAAACCTTGACCCAGCCTCCTCGTAGAATATGTCGACGTATTCGCTTGGTCCTACAAAGATATGCCTGGGTTGAATCCGCCGCTTGTAGAACACAAGATACCACCGCTACCCAACGCCAAGCCGCCAAGCGAAACTACGAGAATCAAGCCGGAATGGTCAATGCAAGTGAAAGAAGAAATCATGAAACTCTTGAATGTAGGGTTCATCAAAGTGATTGAATATCCGGAATGGTTAGCAAACACGGTGCAAGTAGCCAAGTCGAACGGGAAAATACGAGTCCGTGTTGATTTCAGAGACTTGAACAAGGCATCCCCTAAAGATGACTTCCCGCTACCAAACATAGACATGTTGGTCGATGCCACAAGAAAGATACGAGGTCCGCTCATTCGTCGACGGGTTCGCAGGGTATAACCAAATCCTCATGGCGTAAGAGGACCCGCACAAAACAAAGCATTCACCACACCTTGGGAACGTTCGCTACACGGTCATGCCGTTTGGTCTCAAGAACGCTGGGGCTACTCTATCAAAGAGCCACGACACTATTCCACGACATGATCCATAAAGAAATAGAGGTGTATGTGGACGACATGATTATCCACTCGAAGGGGACAGATGGCCAACACTTCGTAGATCTCGAAAAATTCTTCAATCGACCGAGACAAAGACAAAATGAGACTCAACCCCGCCAAATGCTCATTCGGAGTAGTCAAAGGGAAAGTCTTGGGATACATGGTCACGTAACGCGGCATAGAAGCGCATCCCGCCAAGATAAAGGCCATTACGAGACATGCCTCCACCGGGACACGTAAAAGAAGTAAAGGGATTCATGGGCGAGACTCCAATATATCGCCGATTCATTAATCAGCGACTACAATGTGCGACCCCATCTTTAAGCCGCTTAAGAAAAACGCACCTCAAGAGTGGACCGAAGAATGTCAAGAAGCATTCGAGGAAGTTAAGCACTACTTGACTTCCCACCTATCCCGGTTCCACCACACAAGGAGAAGCCTTTGAAGTTGTACCTCACAATCACGTACAACGCATTAGGGGCTATGCTTGCTCAAGAACAACCAGCCTTCGCACACGTAAAATGCCATCTACTTTGTCACCCGCATTCCAAGGCAAGAAATCAACTACTCTCCACTCGACAAGTCATGCGCCGCTCTCGTCACGGGTATCACAAAGGCTAAAGCACTATATGGAAGCCTTTTCCAAATCCGTCTCATCGCAAAGATGGATCCACCGAAATATATCCTAGACAAATCAAATTTGTCTTCGAGACTAGCCAAATGGTACTTCATGCTCGCGGGGTATGATATCACTTACGTCACTCGAAATCCGTCGAGAGGAGTGTATTCGCAGATCGCCGGCCGAATTTCCTTGCGACGAAGTGAAGGGGGAAGACCCGCGATTCCCCGATGAGGACATCCTAAGCATAGAAGAAAATAAGTGGCAATTATTTTTCGATGGCGCAGCCAACAAGAGAGGGTTTGGCATCGGAATGTTATTGGTAGACCCTAACGACATCTACACTCCACTAGCAAGACGTCTTGACTTTGACGCCACCAACAATACCGTTGAATACGAGGCTTGCATAGCGGGGCTTGAGGCAGCCCTAGAACGCAACGTGATCGAACTCGAGGTATTCGCGGATTCCCAATTGATCATCAATCGGACATTGAAGAAGTGGAGGGTCCAAGATCCAACCCTTCAAAGATACAAGCCCACCTCCAAGAATTGGCGCAACAATTTCAAGATGTCTCATTCCACTATCTCCCGTAGACAAAAATCGGTTTGCGCGGACGCATTAGCCACACTTGCTTCTTTGGTCGAAATCCCTAAAGGAAAAGCAGCTTAAACTCCTTCAAGATAACACGGCGTGCAACTCCTCCCGCATATCACTCGGCGCCGTTATAGATCTTCACGACCGCAAAGACAAATGGTTATCCAAAGGTGCCGCCGTTGAAAACTCCGAAGGGAAACCATGGTACCACGACATTTGGTATTTCATCCTAGATGGAACCATACCACCCGAGACGGACTCCGAAGACTCGAGATCGCCCTTAAGAGGTTGGGCGCCAATTACGTCATCACCGCCGGCCGTTTATTCAAGAAACATTCCCAAGGAAACCTCCTTTGCGCCACCGAGGAAGAGGCCCAGGAAATAATGGACCATGTTCATCAAGGCATATGTGGAACCCACATGAGCGGAAACATGCTCGCCAAAAGATCATCGACAAGGGTACTTTTGGCCGACCATGGAAGCCGACCGTACCAAAATGGTCAAGAAGTGCCACAAGTGTCGATACACGCCAATCTTCGGCATGCACCGCCTTCCTTGCTGTACCCAATGACTTCACCTTGGCCGTTCTCTACATGGGGAATAGACGTGATTGGAAAGATCACACCGCAGAGCCAACGGACACTGTTTCGTCCTAGTAGCCATCGACTATTTCACTAAATGGGTCGAGGCCGCCTCCTACAAAGTTCTCGAATGCCGAAAGGTTGCAAAATTCATCAAGCACAACATCATCTCGATATGGGGTTCCACAAGAGATGATATCCGATAATGGGTCACACTTCGAAAAGGAAACCGATCGCCTACTAACCGAGTACAAAATCACGAGACACAAGTCGTCCCCTTATAGGCCTCAAACAAACGGAGCGTTGAAGCCGCGAACAAAACAATCGAGACTATCATCGAAAAATGGCGAGTCCTTTGGAAAAGACCGGCCCGACAAGCTACCATTCGCACTATGGGGGTACCGCATTTCGCCCGAATGCAGCTACAGGAGAAACTCCCTACGCCCTCACATTCGGGATGGAGGCCGTTTTACCGATAGAATTGGAAATACCATCACTAAGGGTTCTCCTAGAAAACCAAGTGAATGAAGTCGGCGGCTAGAAAGCGTATACGAAGAGCTAGCCCTGTTGGACGAAAGAAGGTTGAAAGCGGTCGAACACACTCAAGCTTACCAAAGAAGAATGGTAAGAGCTTTCAACAAAAAGGTCAAAACAAGGAACATCGAGTAGGCGACACGGTGCTCCGTGAGCATCGTCCCGGACCTTTCAACCCGTTAGGCAAGTGGGGACCAAGATGGATAGGACCCTACATTGTGAAGAAGATATTCTGCGGGGGAGCCCTTCGGTGGTAGACTTAGACGGAGATCAACTACCGAAGCCGGTCAACATGGACAAGCTCAAGAAGTACTTCGCGTGACTTGGCCTCCTTAAAAGAAATCGCTCGCTAGGTTGAAAATCCCGGAAAGGACGACCTAGGCAAAAATTAGAGCTAGCACAAGAAAAGAAGCCCGCTAGATTGAAAACCCGAAGAGGCGGTCTAGGCAAAAGAAAGGGTGTGCATGAAAAAAAAAAAAAAAAAAAAAAAAAAGGGAGGCCTTATCTCGCGAGATTACCCCACGGCACAGAGCCATATTTTGTCCTTTTCTCAAAAATGAACTACGTTGGACACGAGCCTCTTGTTTAATTGCTGTAAAAGAGGAACGTAGGCAGCCTACGGGTTCGGTCTAATCAAATAAATAAATCAAAGATGTCCCTTTTATTAATCGAATGCGTTTCATTAATGACAATAGGGAAATCCTAACCACAACGACTAATTTTCTAAGCTAACAAACTTGAAAAAAAATAATACTAATAAAGCAGAAACAATTGATCTATCAAAGCAATCTCTTGGTACTCCTAAAGATCTAGCCTTTCATTGACTTGGTTGGCCGGTGGACATGGTCTCCACCGTCGTCGTGATCCTCCTTGTGCTTTGAGCCTCTCAGCGTAACATCCCTCGAGACGGTCAAAAACAGAGTCGAGACGATCAAAGACAGATTCGACAATCTCTTGAAGACATGAGGCCTATCCAAAGCTTGCGTCTTTCCGTGCATTCCCTTGCCTCGCCTCTCGTACCAATCCCCATCAAGAAAATCCACGAGTTGGATCGGTTCGCACATTAGCAGGATCGGGCGAGCCTCGCTCCTTCGCAAGATCTTGCTAGCTACAAAAGAATCTTTTAGCGAGTGAAAGCCGCAAATCATCAATCTTCTGCACTAGGATGACCGGTATGGAGGAACCAATCCAAATATTTGTCGAGACGGGGAAGATGCTTGCATTAAAAGTCCAAAGGTTCGACCAACGGTCCCGATTAGTTCCTTCACCCCATGCTTGAGCTAGCACTGCGCAAACTCTACACCAATATAAGACACTACACGAGAAGCTCCTTCGAAAAGATAAGTGTCCCGTCGCGACCAAAGCGACGGAGCACCCGCTTGGGAAAGTAAAAGGAGGAATCTCGCAAACCCGGAAGAACAACCCCGTCAAAACCCTTGGTATTGGCAACAGACTTGTTCAACCTCCAATAAGGTGGACACCAGAGAATATCGGCAGTTTCGGTCTTCGCAATCCAACTCGCCCATTCATCAATTGAAAGATCTTTGATCAACAACTTTCGCGTATGATATGTAAAAGGAGAATATTCAAACGGGGGACCTATCAACTTGAGATGCTCCCTAAGCCAAATAGTCAACAGGAGGGGACTCTCTTGAGTCATGACGCCAGTCCCATGCAGCTCATCAAGACCATGAAGGGTCTCACCCAAGATTAGCGGAATAATGTTCCTAGAACGTTTCCTAACCTGCAGAACAACTTCCACCAGTTGGGAATCGACCAAGCCGTCCCTACACGTAAACAAAACATCTCCGAAAAGAGAAAGAGCCAGAAAGTTCCGCTTATGAACATGAAAAGCATCATCATCAGAATCACCACTGAAGCGTCCCGGAAAAGAAGAGCAATCAACCCACTTGCGATGAACCAACCCATAGCAAGTATCAAGGGGGATCTCTAACAATTCGTTCAAAGCCTCCGAATGATTCCTATGATACTTAGGAACAGCAATCTCACCAGTCAAAGGCATATCCAAGATAGTGGCGAATTCCTCCACGGTAGTGTGAATGTGGTGCCCAAAATTTTGGTGTTGGATTCACGCGAGTTTGAAGACATCCGAGTTATTTGAAAAACGGAGTCGCCACGCCATTTTGATTACCTCAAAACTTTGAAAAAAAGGTTTTTACTTGGGTTCGGAGGTTAAGTTACCCCTTGGGAAGAACGTTTGGCGTTCACCCAAAGTGCCTTGCCGGAGCAAGTCTCCCAAGATTTCATTAATCGTGCTTGCTTGCGTGCTTTCTTTGTGTGCATGTGTTTGAGAGTAAAAGGGGGAAATGTCCCAAGTTATCTTCCGGACGTACAAACCATTTGTTGGTTGTCGCTCGGGATTCCTTGGAATTTTATGTATTCGGGATTATGATCCCGTCCTCATCTTGTGACTTGTGATCATCGCATTTTAACCTCGGGACCCTCGGGACTTGCGTGATCGAGAGAATGACTCTCTTTTGGTCAAAGATGAGGTTCTTTAGGAAGGAATGTCCTTAGCCCATCAATCCTACGCTTTAAGACGGTCGAGCTCGTATAGAGGCTTCATACTCATTCTTAAGCGATAATCGGAGATATAGGGTTCAAGGTTATCCTTTTCCTAAAGAAATCATGAACCTTTAATGGAAGGAACGATGCAAAGATGAGAACTTTTACACCGGTCCGTTCCAAGGTTGGGGAAAGGGGGAATGCATGATGAAAATGACTCTTTAATGAAAAGATGACATTTTTGGTTTTAGCAAATGATGCTTTTTGATTTAAAGAAAGGATCTTTATTGCAAATGATGCATAAAGATAGGATTTTTATGCAAATGATGCATTGAAAAAGGGGTTTTGATGCAAAGGATGCATTTTTATTGAAAAAGATTTGATCTTTATATGCAAAATGATGCATAAAAAATGACATTTTTATTTGAAAATGGGGGTTTTAGGTGCAAAGGATGCACCTTTATGAAAAAGACTACATTTTTATGACAAATGAGGTCTTAATGTATGCAAAAGGGAAAGGGGGTGATAAAGATGTGATCTTTATGAATAAATGCCAAGTCCCAAGCAAGATATATGAATGCAATGAGCAAGTATATCAATTAAAATGCAAGGTTAGGGCGTGCGAGGTTACCAATCGTTTCCTTCGCTTCTTCGGACGGAGCTAGGAGGAGAGGTTCGTCTTGGGTCTTCAAGGAGGAGGGAGATGGCTTCTTGAGCTTCTTCTTCGCCTTCTTGAGCCTTCAAGGGTGTTCTTCACGTCTGATTGTGTTTGTGAGTGTATTGTATCTCTATTGTGTGTCTTGTTGTTGTTGTGAAATGGGTAGAGGAGGGCTCTATTTATAGGCAGTCTGGATAAGGCTAATGAAGCCGTGCGGGCTTATCCATTGTGACTCAGCATTCTAGAACCATGCAAGGTGGCATTATTCTAGAACCTTCCCTCCTAATTAAGAAAAACGTGTTTCTTAATTAGGAAGGATTCCCTTCAGCCTGTATTTAATAAAAAACAGGGTCGGAATGTTTCCGGAACACTAGGAAGGTCTGGGGAATTACCGGAAAACTTACCGAAAATGTCGGGAAGATTAACCGGAAGGCATGAGCCAGATTTGGGTACTTACAGAAGCCCCTCGGCAACGTCACTTGCAAGGCGAGTAGGGTTGTCGATAGAAAAGGATCCGATCTGGCGAATGTCGAGACGGATTGGGTGACCAAGGCGGTCGAGTGGCTGAACCTTTTGGAAGGCTACCTACGTATCCCTGAGGAATCAAGCCAGCCGTAGTTCGGAATTAGGATCCGCTGGGAAGGAAGAAGAGAAACCGGTCTCTTGCCGGGGAAAAAGAAGAGAAAATGACCTAGGAGGTCAAGCAATTGATCCTACCGGGGATATGCTAGGAGTGACCCAGTGGTCGGATATCTGAACTTCTATGAGGGGGCGCTTTATCACTGAGGAGTGACAAAGAAACAGGGTGACCAAAGTGGTCGAATGGCTGGACCTTTTATAAAAGGCTACCTACGTATCCCGGAGGAATCAAGCCTTGATCGTAGTTCAAGCATCACTAGATAGTTAGGAACGATGTCTAGGATCCTTGAGATTTTGACAATTCGGAGGTTGTCACCTGAAGAAGCTAGAGCTTATGGCGCTATCTCTTTATGACGGAGATAGAGGTAACTTAAGTTGGGAAACTTGAGCGTACGTCACTATTCGCGGATAGAGGTAGCACAAGTTGGAATGACTTGGGCATACGTCACTATTCGCGGATAGAGGTAGCGCAAGTTGGAATGACTTGGGCATACGTCACTATTCGCGGATAGAGGTAGCACAAGTTGGAATGACTTGGGCATACGTCACTATTCGCGGATAGAGGTAGCACAAGTTGGAATGACTTGGGCATACGTCACTATTCGCGGATAGAGGTAGCACAAGTTGGAATGACTTGGGCATACGTCACTATTCGCGGATAGAGGTTGCACAAGTTGGAATGTCTTGGGCATACGTCACTATTCGCGGATAGAGGTAGCACAAGTTGGAATGACTTGGGCATACGTCACTATTCGCGGATAGAGGTAGCACAAGTTGGAATGACTTGGGCATACGTCACTATTCGCGGATAGAGGTTGCACAAGTTGGAATGCCTTGGGCATACGTCACTATTCGCGGATAGAGGTTGCACAAGTTGGAATGTCTTGGGCATACGTCACTATTCGCGGATAGAGGTAGCACAAGTTTAGAGTTCTGACAATTCGGAGGTTGTCACCTAGCGTTATCCCGTTATAACGGAATTAACGGAGGCGACTGGGAATAGAGCTTGATTGCTAAAGAGATAAGGGATATTTTCTGAAAAGATGTTATCTTGGTTAAAAGATAACGGAAATTGCATGCCCAAGTGGAAGGTCCAAAGGGCGGGGATTGTAATTTCGCTCGTAGCGAATGAAGCCGCCCGGCATGAGATGGAGAAAAAGGAGCCGTACGGCTAGAGACCTGTTTTTTCCAGATTATTTAAAACAGGTTTGAACGGGTATTGGGCATTATTGCCGCCCAAGAACTGCCGAGGAAGAGAGAGAGAAAAGAGAGAATTTCTTCAAAATTCTTCAATTCCCTTTGCTTCTATCGATTGGAATGGATCCGGAGGGCAATCCCATACCGAGGCAAGCAAGAAGGAACATCTCCGCGGCTGCGAGAAGGAGGAGAAAGGAGCTCGTTCGGACGGAGAGGAAGTATGACTTCCTTACGCCTCCATCGGAGCTTTACCCGGGAAGAAGGGAGCATAAATCAACGAACCCGCGATCGGTTGGGGTAAGCATTCTCATTTTGCTTAAATCCGATGATTTTGCTTGAATTTTGAATGATTTAGGGCTTGACCCGAATTTTAGGATTTTTGAATGATTTTTTGAATGATTTTGAGATGCATGAACAACCTATGAGGCTAAGAATGTGCAATGTGCAACTTGTTTGATGAAAATTATGAGAATGACTCACTTTTTTTCTCGCAAAATGAAGTAAGAATGAGAATTTTTCAAAATATGAGACGGAGTTCTTGCCTTGTGCTAGAACTAGGTCAAAATTCTGATTTTCAATGAGAAAACATGATTTTGGAAGATGAAAATGATTCATGCATGCCATTTCTGAAAGAATAATGCTTATGTGCAAAAAATTGTGAAAATTGTGATTTTGTGCCTTAGGAAAGCAACGGGACTTGATATGACGCGTTTCAAATGATGAAAGACGCTTTTTTTTTTTTTGATGCCAATAATGCTAGAAAAACTTTTGTGAATGATTTTCTTTTGAAAACATGTGCACTCTCTTTTTTTTGTGAATATATGCATGCTTTTGAAAATGATGAAGGACTGACGCTTCTTTTTTTCTTGGTGCTTGTCTACAGGAGAACAAGTCTAGAGGACCATCGGAGATAGCAGTTAAGCTTTGGCAGAGGATGCCGGATTTTGAGAAGAATGGGGTGAATCCCAAGCAGCTGGTGCGGGCTACCGGCTTAGATGCGTTTGTAGAGGCTATCGGCAGGGGTGTTCACATCACCTCTAAGAGCAAGGGCTTGGTCCAGGCCCTTCGAGTTCCAGTGGGACAAGTACTCATAGTTTCCACCCGAGCCGGGAGAGCCGACAAGTGACTCCGCCGATTTCACAATGGCCTATTCACCGGCTGGGCAAGTTCAGGGAGGCCCGTGACTTGGAGGGACCATATCACGGCGGGAGGAGTTCCGAGCTTTGGTCGGGTTTGAGTTGATTCCCAAGGGGCTAGGGATGGAGACGCGGAACGTCGAGGTGGCGCCGAACTGCATACGTAACTTTGTCGCTTAGTGAGGTGAGCCCAGCCAGCCTTGCTAGAGCCTTCATGTGGTTGATGCTTTGTCGGTCACCATCTTTGCTAATTCTCGGGGACTCGCCGCCATGACTAGCCTCCTCGACTCTTTGGAGGATGTGGATGGGATAGGGACGGTCTCGGGGAGAGGCGGATTGGCGGAGTTGTACTTCTCGTTGGACATGTACGGTCGGAACAAAGTCGCTTCCATGGATCGCTTCTCATTTGCCCTTGAGGTAGTCTCCTTTCTTTTTCCTTTTCTCTTTTCCCCGTCTTGAGACTTTTATAAGAGAGAATGACCCTTTGATGTTTTGAACATGCAGCCCGGTTTTGCGAGGTGATCGGGTTCTTCCCTTGGAACCAAACAGAGTGATGTCACCATCTTCCCCGCTATGGTTCGCCGGAGGAGATGCGAGAGATAAATTCACGGGAAGACCCGGATTACCTTCGATTACAAAATGGTGAGGCCGATCATCAACGGGGATGGGCACGACGGAGTGGACTTCTACCCCTGGGGCGGTATCCGAAGATTTCTTTGGGAGATGCCATCGAGGTGACGAGGCGAGGAGGTGGCTCACCGGGCCGACATGTGATGTCATTTACTTGGGGGACCGTTTCTCGAGGCAAAGATGGCCATGTCCCTCCATTTGACGCCATTACTCCCCACGATCCTCCAAAGACGGATGCTACGGCCCTGTGGATTGGCCAGAGGATGAGATTGCCAGTACTGTGCAGGCGTGGCCGCAGAGGAGCACTTTGACATGGACACCCCTACGCCGTGTTTGTGGAGCGGCGCCCGAGGACGCCACAAAAGCTAGTGAAGCTAGCGGTCACTCGTGGATATGGGGAGGATGAGCCATCGACCCGCCGATCCCTCCCGCGCATCCGTCCTATGTGGTCCATGGAGTGCCGAGGAGGATGAGGATACTCCGTCCCCGATGCTAGGGAGCCCCAAAGCACACCTTGCCGCCCGATAGCACCGTAAGTGTACTCTTAGGGTCTTATTCCCTTTTTAGCTTTCGCATTTTCTGCTTTTGCAATTTTCGAGATTTTTGAGATTTTTCTCTTCTTTTTCTCGTGTTCCACTCGCACTTACGATAGGGTGCAGTCGAGGGCGGAATAGGGCCGGAAGGACATGTGCCGGTCTCTTCGAGGAAGCCGGCTCGCGCTTCGAAGGCGGCAGCGGGATGCACAGGAGCTCGGGCGCAAGAGACGGCACGTCTGGGGCACAAGGCTACCTCATCGGCCTCGGAGTACTCTTCCAGTGCCATGCCTCGGGGCGGGGACCCAACGCCGACATTCTGGAGCAAACTGGCCGAGTACGGGCACGATAATGTCCATTTGTCTGACGTGAGCGACCAGGAGGACTTGATGAGGGAGGCTAGCATTTATGAGTTGAGCAGCGATGAGGAGGAAGAAGAATCGGAGGCCTAGGAGGTCTCTAGAATAGATTTGGAACGAAAACAAACAATGAACAATTTTTATGCACACTTTGTTTATTTTTTGCTTTATTTGGGCGCCGATGGGGCGAAAACATTGTATTTATATTTTATTTACTTTTCTAATTTATGCTTTCTCAATTTGCATATTATCTGAGCCTTGGGGCAACTTTTTTGGTTGGAATTGGGGTAAACCGGGCCAAAATGATTTATAACGGTATATAAATGCTTGAATGGCTTCGGATATGTTTTTGTACGGGTTTTGGTTGAAAAAGTGGGGTGAAAACTCCCTTGGGCGGTAATCTTGGTTGCCGCAGAATTTTTCTCGCAGAGGGCTAATGTAGCCGTGCGGCATGGCCTTGAGGGAAAATGAAGCCGTGCGGCTAACGCTTCCGTCTCGAGCCGGTTATTTTCTCGAATAAAAGCAAGGCTTGGCCATTTCATTTCATTTTCACTCTAGACTTGTCCCAATTGTTCCTGAGCATATTTTGGACCTAAAAGCACCATCTTTGAACACTTTGCGATGGAGAATCCCGTCATATTGCAAAGGGGGAAGCGAGACCATTTTCTATCCGGTCTTCAATCTTGGGCGAGACATAACTTCCAAAATCACAAGGGACTCGCTTGATTCTTCCTTCAAGATCAAGTCTTTATGGCATTTGAGGGATCTCCCGCCCGATTGGGACCCGTTGAGAGCCGCAAAGCAAAGTTCGGGACGTCCGGAGACATGTTTCTGCTTCTCTTACAACGAAATTTTCCCAACGCACGAAGACTTGAGCCTTGATTGGGGTCCCGAGACCGAGGCTACATCTATTCCGCTGATCGGAGACGTGCGGTGACGGTAAAGCTTGCATCTTTCGCAGATTCCTTTGGGAGAGTGAGAGGATGATGGTAGCCCCGGATAGGATTGACCTTTCGATATCCGGGCGAGTTTGGGTCTCCCGAGATATGGCGCGACCACGGTGGCTATGGATGCTTTCATTCTCTGCGTATTCTTTGTTTTGTTCTTCTTTGAGTCCGTGGGGTCTGTCATAGTGGCCTCTTGGACATGGTCGAGAGGCTGCGAGTGGGAAGGATATTGTCCCGTGGTTTTGGGAGAGACATTTCATGGGATCGACAGGGATGGCTCGGGAGACCGTTTCATGAGGTCAGGGAGTCCGGCTATGTTGACTACGTAGGGCTGCGGGGAGAGGCTCGGGGGCTTTGCACGGGGCTTTGCCGACTCGGTGCCCTTGGGTGATTTCTCGGAGAGGTGCGCCTAGAGCGGCGAGACAGGGGTAGGCTGCTTGGGGCGATGATGGCTAGGCTATCCACTTCGGACATCCGTTTGGTGGATACCACCTTGGAGGTTGCGGACCCGGGAGGATATTTCGGGAGTCTTATCTTTGTGAGGGTTCCGGGATTCTGGCTGGTCATCCTTCTACATACCCTGCTTAGTATCCGGGCGGTTTGGGGCTTTACGGGAGCCTTTGAGTGATTGGGAGGTCATGGGACCATGGAGGTGGTGTCATTGGACATGAGAGATCCGGCCCGGCTTCTCTTTCTTCTCGAGGGCTTGGACATATACTCGCTTTCCCACCCGGGGCTATCTTCGGGAGCGGGAAGAGCACCATCTTGACCCACTTTGTCTACTTGGGTGAGTACGAGAGGGAGATGGGAAGCGACTCGGGTTATCTTGGAGGATAGACGTCGAGCTTTATTGGGAGGGCCGACCGCGACTCGAGTAGGACTACGAGGGAGGCCGAGGCTAAGGCGAGTTGCCATAACCGGTCAGGTGATTTGGTCGAGAGATATGGAGGCTCGGTACGAAGAGGTTGTCCGAGGTCGCTCCTTTGGCCCGAGGCTCGAGAGGGAGGAGGTGCGGACTCGTGCTCGGATAGAGAGAGCACTCATTGACACGGGGTTGGTAGAGGCTCCGGTGAGGATACCGAGAGGTCGGGATGAGGGATACCGACATCATAGACAAAAGAGGAAGAAGACTCGACGGGGCCGAGGAAAAGGGAAGTTAAGACTCAAAGAAGACTCGGCCGAATGACGACCGACAAGTCTTTTCTCAAGATCCTCTTATTGCCATTTGCAAACACATTAGTTTATTTAGGCATTTTATTGTATTTTAGATCTTTTAGCAGGTTAGCAGAGTTAAGAGGTAGACCGTGCTTGAACTCATCAAGAAGTTTTTAACTTGTAATGAACAAGGCATATTATCTTAAAAATTAATCAAGACACATTTCATGGAAATTCAAATGTCTTTATTGATTGGGACCCGTTTTATGAAAACTGAAATACCCTTTATTATTTAGGACGCACTTCATGGAAGCTTGATTGTCCTTTTTATTGTTTAGACCGAACCATATATGGTACCCTACGTTCCCCTTTTACAAGAAAGGCTAAGGGGCTCAGGTCTACGTAGTTCATTCTGGTGAACCGATTTTTTTCGTGTGCAGCCCTGTTTTTTGCCTAGACCGCCCTTTTTGGGGTTTTCAGCCTAGCTGGGCATTACTCTTTTTGCACTAAGATTTTTTTCTCTTTTTCTTTTTTTTTTATGTGCAACCCTGTCTTTTGCCTAGACCGCCCTTTTTGAGGTTTTCAGCCTATGAAATTTGGGTATTACTCTTTTGCACTAAGATTTTTTTCTCTTTTTCTTTTTTTTTTTTATTAGACATAGTATCTTCTGAGTTTATCACCGTTGGATCGGGTGGACAAAGGGATTGCCATCCAAGTCTGCGCAAGCTTCATGGCTCCTCCCGATAATATCTTCTCGCACCACATAAGGGCCGATCCAGACGGGTTCCCATTTTCCCAAAGGGGTTGTCTACGGTAGGGGCTTTACTTTCAGCACTAAGTCACCTTCTTTGATGTCTCTGGCCTTGACCTTTTTATCAAACGCTACGGCCATTCGCCTCACTGGTAGGCTCGGGTGTGTTCCATGGCTTTTAGCCTTCTCTCGTCAGCGAGGGCTAATTCATCAAATGCCGGCTGCGCAACCATTCCACTTCATTGACACTTTGTTTTCCGGGAGGACCCTTAATGACGGGATTTCCAACTCACTGGTAACACGCTTCCATCTCGTAAGTTAGGGCGAAAAGGAGTTTCTCCTGTGGGCATTTCGACAGGACGTTACGCAGCCCCGAGTGCTAGGTGCGGCTTTTCGGGCCAATCACGACCACGGGTGGCCATCTTAGGATGATCCGCTCGAGTGTCTTATTAGCAGCTTCCACGGCTCCATTGGTCGAGAGTGCATGTACGGGGACGACTTGTGGCGAGTAACTCGCGAATTCGACGGCCGATTAGCCTATCGCAGTCTCCTTCGAAGTGCGACCCATTATCGAAATGATCTCGTTGGGCACCCCATATCTGCACATTATGTTTTCTTTGATGGCTGGGCCACTTTTACGGAAGTGAGGACCTTGTAGGACTTGGCCTCTACCCACTTGGTGAAGTAGTCGATGGCTACCAACACGAACTCATGCCCATTGCTTCTGGGGGCTATTTTCCCTATCACGTCAATGCCCCAAGTTGCAAACGGCCAAGGAGTCGTCATGCGGTGCGAGTCATGAGGTGGGAGATGGTTGAGGTTGGCAAACCGCGGCACTTGTCGCGAGTTCGGACGTCTTTGAACTGATCTGTCTCCATGGAGATCCGGTAATAACCCATTACGAGGATCACTTGCATCGGGGCTCTTTGGCATTCATGTGAGGACCGCGGGGACCATTGTGGACTTCGGTCATCAACTCTTTGGCCCTTTCTTGGGTGACACATAAGAGGAGTGGTCCTTGATACCGTTTCTTGTACGGGTTGCCTCCTAGAATGACATAATGGGAAGCCAACCTTTTCGGGGCTTGCAAGCTTTTGGCTCGACACCTTCCTTTGGTCTACCTTCTTCGTCTCGAAAGGCGACTCTCCGTCTTTGAGGAATTGGTAAATCGGATTGTACCAAGGTTCCTTTATAGGCTCGGGTCCCAGGTCCACTTCACAACGAAGGAGTGGGGCTTCTCTTACCCACTCACGAAGGGCTTTATGGCTTTTCCCTCGGGGATCTCTACCAATGAGGCTAGAGTAGCTAGGGCATCTGCGAATCTGTTCTTTTCCCTCGGCAAGTAGTGGAAAGTCACTTCTACGGCTGTCCGGTCCAACTCCTCCATATGGGCATGATACCGTTGCGGATTAGGGTCCAGATCTTCCACTTGTTGGAGACTTGGTTGATGATCGGGGCCGAGTCTCCGTAAACTTCGAGCTCCTTGACATTTCTTTCTAAAGCGGCCTCGAACCCGGCAATGCGAGGCTTCATACTCGGTGACATTGTTCGTGGCGGGAAAGTTCAACTTGAGGGCTATGGGGGTATGCTCATCTTTCGGATCGACCAATAGCATTCCTACACCATTTCCTCTTTTGTTAGCGGCTCAGTCAAAGAACAATTGCCATCTATTTTCGGGTTCATTTGCAAAGATCCCTTCATGCGGAAATTGGGGTTCGGGCCCTCTGTCTTCATTGCGGGAAATTCGCCGGGTGATCGACAATGCTTGACCCTTGATGGCCTTTCTGGTCACATAGTTGATGTCGTGATACGCCAAGAAGAAGGACCACTTCGCTAAACGCATCGATAGGGACGGCTTGTCAAAGATGTACTTGATGGGGTCCATTTTCGAGACCAAATTCACGGGGTGGGCTTGCATATAATGCTTCAATTTGCCGACTACCCGGACATCCTGCCCCGCTGTGTCTTTTCACATCTTTGAGTAATTGAGCTCGCTCCCTTGTAGCTTCGGTGACAAAGTAAATGGCGTTTTCCACCCGAGAGTCTTTCTTTTCTGAGCAAGCATAGCCCCAACCGCCGTGTTCGTGACGGTGAGATAGAGCAGAAGAGGCTTCGTGTCTATGTGGGAGCATAGTAGGGGGATGTACTAAGTATGCCTTGATGCAGTCAAAGGCATCTTGGCATTCTTCGGTCCATTACGTGTCCACATTCTTCTTCATGAGCTTGAAGATGGGCTCGCACATAGTGGTCAACCCGATTGACGAAAGCGGTGATGTCTTGCAATTTACCCATGAAGCTCTTGACTTACATGCGGGTTTGAGGTGGCCTCATATCCATGATGGCTTTGATCTTTCGGGGTCAACTTCTATACCTCGCTCCGTGACCATGTACCCGAAGCACTTTTCCCCTTGTCACTCCGAAGGTGCATTTGGCGGGGTTTAGTCTCATGGAATCTTTGTCTCGGCCTCTCAAAGAATTTTCGTAGGTCAACAAAGTGCTGCCCACCTTCTCCTTTGGAGTGGATTATCATGTCATCTACGTAGACCTCAATCTCCTTGTGGATCATGTCATGAAAAAGCGCGGTCGCCCTTTGGTAAGTAGCCCCGGCATTCTTGAGCCCGAATGGCATTGCTTGTATAACGGTAGGTCCCCAGCGGTGTGGTGAAGGCTGTCTTTTCTTGGTCTTCCTCGGCCATCTTGATGCGGTTGTAGCACAGAAACCATCAACGAAGGATTTGACTTCGTAGTTGGCGGTGGAATCCACCGGGATGTCTATGTTTGGCGAGAGGGTAGTCGTCTTTGGGGCCGGCCTTGTTCGGATCTCGAAAATCCACACGGCGGCGCACCTTCCCATTGGCCTTGGTTACGGTCACGATGTTGGACAACCATGTCGGGTATTCAATAACTACGATGAACCCTACCCGCGGTAGCTTCTCAATTTCTTCTTTGACTGTAGAGACCATTCCGGCTTAATCTTTCTCGGTTTACATTTCTTGCGCTTAGCATGCGGTGCTAGAGGAATTACTGTGCTCTACTATCGAGCTGTCTAGCCCCGACATATCTTTGTATGACCATGCAAACACGTCGATGTATTCTACGAGCGGCTCGATCAATCTGTCCCTTTCAACCCCCTGGAAGAAGCTTCCAATCTGTGTCTCTTTAGGTTCTTCAATAGTACCCAAGTTCACACTTATCAAAACCTCCTCGGCGACTTGGGCCCAGGTTTTCCTCTTTTACGAAACACCTTAAAGATTTCTTTAATGTATTGTTCGTTTAGTGTGTTTGCATCTTGTTCAAATGATTCATTATTAAGCTGTTGTTAAGTTTTGAGTTAATTTATCATTTGTTAAGTTGGCAATAAGAGGATAATCGTAAAGATTTGTCATTTCATTCAAGATAAGGGGAAAGATGACATCGATTACATTTTCATAATCCTCGGGCGTGAGGCCTTCGGATGACTACGGGGCTGGAATTCGAAGATTCTGACTCGGCGAATAGACAACACTTGACTCTGGACCCTACGCTACTTATTGACTCGAGGGGACTTGACAAGGTTGGGCCGGGATCTCGCTCCTTCTTCTTTGTTGCCACAGGAGTAAGCGATCTTGCCGGCGTTGTCATTTGATTGTGCACTCTGCGGATCATTATTGCCTTTGTCGACACCAATTCCTTAGGAAGTACTCGGGCGATACGGCGAGAATCTCCTTTACGAACTTAACTTCATCCATTTGTACCTCAGGGCGGTAGGACCGGTTGTGCTTTCGACATACGAGATACGGCTTTCTTCATCCCAAAAGTCTTACGGCTTGTTCACTCTTCTCTCTACCTTTTCCCAAACGGGGTTGGGAATGATCCTCGGGAGTAGTAAGAGCCATTACAAACACATTATGCTCGTCATGGGTAATGAAAGGTTACGGAGAGACTTTCATTAACATGGCTTGTTTTACTTCAAACTCGCAGTCTTCATAAGTGAGCCTTTCTTACGTAATCTTGACCATAGTTCTTGGTTCGATGTCGTAGAAAAGAGGCCGAGCTCGACAACATTAACGAAATCGATTCCGACTATGGGTCCAAGCTGTCCCTCCATGGCGGCGGCATTAATCGAGATCTTTCCATTTCCCTTGTAATTCGGCATAAGGAATATTGAATTTCGGGATATCTATGACCTCTGGATTTCCAAACCATTTCCATTCGTTCCTCCGAACTCGATCATGTTGACTCGATTGTTAGCGGGAAGAGGATTCTTGACCACATTGGGACCCCGAGGTGGTTCTAACTTGCCTTCTTCAACTAGGCGAGAGATCGGGAGCTTCGGGTAGGTGCAATCATTAGTGTTATGGCCATGATAATTGTGAAAGCGACGGTGTTTGGTCTCGTCCATTACGTCTTTGGGGTTCTGGGTTTCCAGTTTTCCAAAGGTACGATGAGTCCTTGGGCTACCAAACCGTCGAAGACCTTTTCTAGTGGCATTCCGAAATCTTGACGGTATAGAAAGGGAGCTTTGGCTTTGCGGCGGCTTGGCTTTGCATTACATCCCTTTCTCATTACGAATGTAATTAACGGCGCCAATCACTTCTTTTCCTTTCACGGTGACAGTGGGGCATTTGACACCGGTGCTTTGTAGCGGTAGGAATGGTTGTTCTGTGGCGGGGCCATATTGAAGGCATTCTCAAACTTGGTGCGGCATTTACCATTGCCCGAAGGTCGGGATAGTAGTAATTGCCAAGTTGAACTCTTAGTTGAGGTTTCAAGCAAGATTGGAAGATCTCCATCTGTTCCTCTTCATTGAGTGGGGTCATCATTTCTTGAGCTTCCAATTCCATCTCTTGTAGAATTCACTTCTTGGCTCATCGAACGTTGTAGGGTACCACGTAGGTCATTAAAATTTGGTTTCCCAATTCAAATTGGCTTTATATTTTTCTAGGAACGCTTCCTTGATCTGGTCCCAAGTAGCTCGGGCCTCTGGTTTCACATGCGGGAACCACCTAAGAGTGAACCTTTTAATGATAGCTGAAAATGATCGGCCATTTGTTCTTTGTGTACAATCTTTGGCTCTCATGGCAAGAATGTAGCTTTGATGTGAGTCAGGGGACAATCGGTGCCGTTGAACTTTTCAATTTCGGCATTCGGAATTTTGGAGGAGAGGGACAACTTTCTTTGGGATCGGTGATGCGGTATCTTGTCCTCTTGGTGTCTATTTCCCCAAACTTCTCTTGCATGGACCTAACTTGTTCCATTAGCCAAGCCATGTCGGAGTCGGGGGATGGTTTAGGATTGCTCGATTAGGAGAAGGCTTATCGACTTGGGTGGAAGGACGGTAGGTGGCACGGTGGTAGGCGGTACCAAGGCTTGGGGATCTTTAGAGGAAATAAGTGTAAACTTGACCGGGTCCGTGTTCCCGTGAGGCTGGCGGAGGCATAGGAATTAGGCTCATAATTTCCGAAGTAGGAGAAAGGATACGGAACCTCTGGGGTCTGTGGGCAAAGTTGGAGGTGGAAGATCTGCGTGGCGGGACATGAATTGTAAGGATCATTGAGCTGATTTTGAGGCCTAGGGAATGCTTGGGATGGCCCATGCGAGGAGAGGGAGTGAATCCCATGGGGTAATGCGAGAGGCTGCGTAACTTAGGGATAGGCGAGGCGTTTGCTTTACGGTTGGTAGGGAACAAAGCTAGGTCTCATTTGAGGAGGTGAGGGTGTCGGGACCTGATGGCTTGAGATGTTGGAAAGGGTGAAGAGGGGTAATCTGGATAAGGGATCGTATGAGGATGGAGGAGGGCATTGGTTATAGGTTGATGGGTGAGATGGGCGCCACGGAGGCTCATCTTCTATCATCACCAAGGAACCGTTGGGCTCGACCACTATTTGAACTCCATGACGACGAAGCGCTTCAATGAGCGTGGCTTGCTTTGTTCCTCATGGGCCTTACGGCATTTTCCGGGGGGCTAAGGTTAGCTCTTCTTCCCTAGTCATCTGGTTACCCAAACCGGCCTTGTTCTCTGTCAAATCGGCCATTCGACTCTCGAGCGAGGATTACGGCGGGCTGTACGAGGATTACTGCGCTAACAAGTCGGCGGCCGGTGTTCTCACCCACTTCTTTCTCGGCTGCGGGAAAGGGATAGGAAAGGTTTAGACTCGGGGTAGGTGTTTAGGGTGAAGGCTCGGAGCAATATGCAAATTAGAATCTTCAAGTTTACTTAAAACAGTGTCTTTTATTAATATCTATTTGGCTGGAAAAGGGGTTACGCCCTTCTTTTTCACAACTACTCTAGATCTGGATCGGTGGGTTCCGTCACTACGTCTATAAGCCCCTCGTATTCCACTGTATTTCGACCTCCCGGGGTGGACGGCCCAGGGCGAGGGTCCTATAGGGCACGCGGATCCCACCGGCCGAAGTAAAGAACGCTCCTATCGGGTCTAGCGGGTCATAGGACCTTTCAACGCACGAGCGATGCGGATTATAGTCAAGGCAATACGGGAAAGTCTCGTCTCTACGCCTTGACGGATCTTTGCGAGTTTCGCTTGAGCGAATGACGGTTTTGACCTTCGGTAATGTCAGAGAGAATAATAGGCATGGGTCGGGCGGCAAAGCCGGATGACACGGTGTCACATTGAACTTCGTTGCATACGCGGTGCGTGAGTCGGAATCGAAGTCAATGCGGTCAAGATCTTGCCAATTTTTCCTTGTCGGAATTTTGGCGGAGCTTCGCTGAGCGAAAGATCTTTTATTTTTGGCAAAGACTCGGTCTTGACTCTTACGCATTCCGTGCGGGTCAAGGTCAATAGTCAATGTCGGAGTCAAGATCCCACCGATTTTTCCTTGTCGGAATTTCGGCGAGAATTTCGCTTGAGCGAAAATCTTGGCTTCCGTTATGAGCTAAGGCTTGACCTTTACGTGGGTATCTGGCTGGGCTATATGACACGGACTAGACCAAAAACCAACCAAAAGTCACGGTTTTTGAAACGTGTGACACGGAGTGTGCATTGGTCGACAGGCTGCCGTGGGGAGGTTGGGATGATTCCGTGCGCGCCGGGAGCATCGTAAAGCCGTCCGTGGCTGCAATGGAACCACCCTCGGGTTTGAAGGACGTGCGTGCAAAAGTGTACGGGATATATCGGGTGCGCGTAGTGTGCGGTCTCCTAAAAATGTTCCTTTTTGAGTTAAAACGAGATTTTCATAAATGTGTTTTAAAGGAATGATTTTCGGGACGGGGAAGAATGCAACACATAAGCACGTAAATTTTAAGGAGCCCAGGTCGGTCATGGAGCTGAATAGCCCAGTGCTACTAGGGCTGCCCAGGATTAACCATGATTTTCTGGTGGAATTGCTTTGAGAGTCGCCGGTCGAGAATCCAGGAGGATTGAGCCGTACATTGCATGGATCAATTTTCCAGGTTCCACTCCTTTTGCTATTTTTCGGGTTATTTCCCGTTCAAAGTATGCAAAGATTCCAAGATGCAAATGATGCAATGCATGGTAAAGAAAGCAAGCATGATTAATGAAATCGGCGATGGGAGTCTAACCCGCTCAAAGGGAAAAGCTTTCTTCTATTTTTTTTTCAAAATTATTTTTTTTTCCGAAAAGGGATACTGGTACGTGGATTGTTAAACCACCGATTATCCCAACTCCCACGTCAGGTAGTGTACAGGAAGGGGAAGTGGTTTCCACCTATATACCGAGTATCGCTTTTTGTTTTGAAAATAAAAGCTTTTCTCCTTTGGGATATCCCCAGCGGAGTCGCCAAACTGTGAATGTGGTGCCCCAAATTTTGGTGTTGGATTCACGCGAGTTTGAAGACATCCGAGTTATTTGAAAAACGGAGTCGCCACGCCATTTTGATTACCTCAAAACTTTGAAAAAAAGGTTTTTACTTGGGTTCGGAGGTTAAGTTACCCCTTGGGAAGAACGTTTGGCGTTCACCCAAAGTGCCTTGCCGGAGCAAGTCTCCCAAGATTTCATTAATCGTGCTTGCTTGCGTGCTTTCTTTGTGTGCATGTGTTTGAGAGTAAAAGGGGGAAATGTCCCAAGTTATCTTCCGGACGTACAAACCATTTGTTGGTTGTCGCTCGGGATTCCTTGGAATTTTATGTATTCGGGATTATGATCCCGTCCTCATCTTGTGACTTGTGATCATCGCATTTTAACCTCGGGACCCTCGGGACTTGCGTGATCGAGAGAATGACTCTCTTTTGGTCAAAGATGAGGTTCTTTAGGAAGGAATGTCCTTAGCCCATCAATCCTACGCTTTAAGACGGTCGAGCTCGTATAGAGGCTTCATACTCATTCTTAAGCGATAATCGGAGATATAGGGTTCAAGGTTATCCTTTTCCTAAAGAAATCATGAACCTTTAATGGAAGGAACGATGCAAAGATGAGAACTTTTACACCGGTCCATTCCAAGGTTGGGGAAAGGGGGAATGCATGATGAAAATGACTCTTTAATGAAAAGATGACATTTTTGGTTTTAGCAAATGATGCTTTTTGATTTAAAGAAAGGATCTTTATTGCAAATGATGCATAAAGATAGGATTTTTATGCAAATGATGCATTGAAAAAGGGGTTTTGATGCAAAGGATGCATTTTTATTGAAAAAGATTTGATCTTTATATGCAAATGATGCATAAAAATGACATTTTTATTTGAAAATGGGGGTTTTAGGTGCAAAGGATGCACCTTTATGAAAAAGACTACATTTTTATGGCAAATGAGGTCTTAATGTATGCAAAAGGGAAAGGGGGTGATAAAGATGTGATCTTTATGAATAAATGCCAAGTCCCAAGCAAGATATATGAATGCAATGAGCAAGTATATCAATTAAAATGCAAGGTTAGGGCGTGCGAGGTTACCAATCGTTTCCTTCGCTTCTTCGGACGGAGCTAGGAGGAGAGGTTCGTCTTGGGTCTTCAAGGAGGAGGGAGATGGCTTCTTGAGCTTCTTCTTCGCCTTCTTGAGCCTTCAAGGGTGTTCTTCACGTCTGATTGTGTTTGTGAGTGTATTGTATCTCTATTGTGTGTCTTGTTGTTGTTGTGAAATGGGTAGAGGAGGGCTCTATTTATAGGCGATCTGGATAAGGCTAATGAAGCCGTGCGGTCGAGGCGGCGAGCTAATGCGGCCCGTGCGGGCTTATCCATTGTGACTCAGCATTCTAGAACCATGCAAGGTGGCATTATTCTAGAACCTTCCCTCCTAATTAAGAAAAACGTGTTTCTTAATTAGGAAGGATTCCCTTCAGCCTTTATTTAATAAAAAACAGTTCCGGAATGTTTCCGGAACACTAGGAAGGTCTGGGAAATTACCGGAAAACTTACGAAAAATGTCGGGAAAATTAGCTTAGGAAGGCATGAGCCAGATTTGGGTACTTACGGTAGGCACCATCTCATTCAAGAAAAATTGAAAAGATGAATAGAGGGATCCCAAAATCGAAAGCGGCACCACGCAATAACTTCCAATCCGGTTGGAGGTTCTTCAAAATGAAAAGAATTCTAAATCCGAATTCTGCGATAAACTTATTGCGAGACCGGTTGCGAAACGACCTTACAAAATCCCTTGATGCTTGCTTGAAAGAGGCAATCACTTCAGAGGACAAAGAAAAATCATCGACAATCATGGACGTTGGGGCAATCTCCTTGGAAGCCATGGATCACAGGGTTGAAGAAGAAGACAAGAGTTTCACCCTAACAGGATATCTCTAGAGTTTGAAAGGCTAGAATGAGTTATCTGGCCGGACTACATGGTGATTTTATAGGAAAAACCGTCAAAATCCTGTTCGAAAAAGGAAGAGATTTCTGCCTGGGTAGCGTGTCTCGTGCGAGACACCTTATCTCGCGCGAGATATACCTACGGCAAAGCAACAACAGTTCTACTCAAACAGCAATCTAGCCCCGACTTGACAAAGCAAGTCTCGAAAAACCTGCGTGTACAGTTCATAACATGCAATAAAACACCATACTCAGGCTCAAAATTGCGGCCTAACGGCCATTCCATTTGCGAAAACATGGAAAGTCGAGAAAGTTAATTAACTAACTAATTAGACCTAGGATTAGGGATTAAGAAAAACCATTGTTTGTGCTACCTACGTGTTCCTAACAGGTACCAGAAAAGAAAGAAAGAAAAATTATGCAGGCCCACACGGCCCGATATGTACGAGATAATCGAGATAAAGAAAAAAGAGGGGGATCACGCCATCAAGTCGCTCGAGCCGCGGCACCTCCGCCATCACCACCCGGGGGGCTACCATCCCTCCTCGACCTCTTGGCTCCGCAAGTAGGGGTCATAGCCGAGGCCACCGTCGAGGCCGCCGAAGAAGCCTTACGAAGCGGCCTCTCGGACGGGTCCGACACCAAGCTCAACCCAGCATTGACCATCTTGGTCGCTCCACGGTTGTAATCGGCCGCGGATATGGTGACACGACAATCAAAAAAAAAAAAAAAAAAGAAGATGCTCGGATGAAGTCGGACATATACACTTATATGGATGAATACGAGAAACGGTACAAACGTAAACATCACAGAAGAGACATCAGGGAGGCGGTAACCCTCGGGAACTGATCGGGAGACGGGATGTGCCCACGTCGTCGGCAGCTGCTCCCCATCATATACGTGTAGCTCGAAGGGCCGTAGTACGGGGCAAAAGGCGGAGAACCCGTAGCACAGGAGGAAGTGCTAGAGGCTGAAGAAGAACTGAAGCGAAGCAGGCGGAGCCCACGAGCATGCGATCGCCTATCCCCCGCCGGGAGGGGACCCATCAACCGAGGCGAAACTCCGCATAAGAAGCCCGGGGATCACGCAAGCCGTCGCCGCATCACCCACCAAAAGACTAGCATAATCATCCTCCGGAATAGAGTGGGTGGGATACATCGACCTCGGCGGATCCGCCGGCACTCGTATGATAGTCTACCCCGGCCATGCGTGGGAAGACCCGCTCACCGAGATACATGGTATCTCCCCTCCAAAGATGCCGGCATCCTCTGCATCCCGGTGGCATCCCAAGCTCGATGCACCTCCGGCTCAGCGGTGGTCCAAGGATATAGGCCCCGGCCTCTCGTACTCGAGGTGTCCAGCGTGGCAGTGCCTCATCCGCAACCGTCGTGGTCCAATCCACGATCCTCCTCCTCATCAACGCTCCGATTCGGGTGGCTCCACCTCCACGATATCCCAGGAAACAAAGGGGCCCGGCTCTCCAACTCAAACCTATACGGCCCCAAGGACGGTGTAGCCCCATATCTGCACAAGAAAAGCGGAGCAGATTCGGTAAGGGAACACAAATAGAGCATACGGACGAAAAAAACGAAAACGAGAATCAAGAGCATACCTCCCGGGCATAAGAATACCTGACAGTATCCTTGGTGTGCCTACATGCCTCATCCATGGCGTAGTAGTGAAGGCCGATCCGTGAGCCCCGGTCATAGTCGCTCCTTCATCCGGATCAACCAACAAACGCAACAGAAGAAAGACGGGCCGTAGAAGAGTGGTTCGCAAAAATAGTCTCGAAAGGATATACCGGAGGGCACCCCTCACCAACCGATCAGTATGCATATTTGGCTTCTCGGTATACTCCTCAATCGACAGCCGGAGGAGTCGACTCGGCGACAAACCCCTTGACCTTGTTAGGGGAAACCAATCAAGCTTTGCCTCCACGCCGCCGGACCCGTAGGCTTGAAATTCGGAAACTTTGGCAAGGATCGCGAATGAACTCTAGTCCGTGATGGCCGGAAAGTCGATCGGAGTCATAGTCGCTTCCCAGAAGCGCAAATGGACCGATGTGGGTAGTGTCCACCACCTCTCCCGAATAGCCTGGAGAACTTGGGGGTCCGCCTAATTCCCTAAGATTGTCAACAAAAGTCGAAGACCCGTTTGGGCCACCATATCCCAGACGCCATCAAGATCCTTGATCTGTCCCACACCTCCTTAGCCATTTTTGGACTCCCGACGGTTCTTAATTGGCTTATACGGTGCAAACGAGAGGAAAAACGAGAGAGGGCAACATTAGAAATTATTCCATGTCAAGAAATCAATGAAATAGAAGAAATTTTTCATTGGGGCATTTCATCGAACACTTGGCGTGCGTACAAGAAAAGATTGCACAAGGATGTCAATCATAATCCGAATCAACCTCTCCTACAATCCATGATGTGTTGGAGGCTCATACGCACACAATGCAACAACAAACATCCAAAGAAATGCACAAAATTAAAGCATGCAAGGGAACCTAGTTCTAAGCACAAACATGAACAAAGGCCATTGAGGGAATTTTTGAATTCGAGGGAAAGGGGATTCAAATCAATGCAATACAAGAAACAAGAGGTGAAGATAGAGTTCTTACCAAGCCCTCCCGGACATGGCGGTAGAGATGTGGGCGTGCCTATCAAAGGTAAGATCATCGCGAGGTAATCCTTCCACTAGCGAATAGCTACCCAATCGGGTTCCTTTGTTCTTGAGCCATGGATTATGGAGGAAGGAGGGATTGAGAATGGATCAGAGGGGAGAATCTCCAAGCAAATCCACGAAAAATCACAGAAAAGGCGACCTTGGCTCGAGCTAGGGAGGGAAATTTTGAAAAGGAGCTAGAGCTGCTTGTTTATATGCCCAGATCGGTACATATCTCGCAGCGGTATATCTTATCCGTCGCCGCGAGATAAACCTTACGGAAAAGGACAAAATTGTCCTCGACAATAAGCGTCTACGCAGCGTTAAAGTTCAAAATTTTGACACATTTACCCTTGGAAATGATAAACTAACAAGGAAACGTGGAAAATCCGGTACCGCAAGTCACGGAACGAGTCAAAGCGTGACATGCGCACAATCGCCAGTGCGGCACCGGTCGCCCAGGAAGCCGAGTGGTCCAAAGATCAACTCAATCCACATGATTGAGCCCGGAAAGGTGAATCATCAAAGAAAAAGCCGGTCAGCGCCCGAGACAGGTGGATCGTCATCAAAAGCTCGGTCAACGCCCGAACGGGTGGATCATCATCAAAAAGCTCGGTCCAACGCCCAAAGCAGGTGGATCGTCATCAAAAGCCCGGTCAGCCGCCCAGACAGGTGGATCGTCGAGCCAACGAGCCCTGATTCAACGCCCGAAGCAGGTGAATCGTCATCCCAACAGACAAAAAGCCCGGGTCGGGAGCCCGAACGGCGAATCGTCACAAAACAACGGGACTCGAGAGGACCGGACGGGTAAGCCTTTGTTTTCTAACATATTTCCGCGAGGTTCGGAGCCCGAGACAGGGCGAATCTTGGGAGCACAGGTATATTCGAGAATTGGGTCTTGATTTGATTCCTCGGTATGAATTTACCTTTTCAAAAATAAAATCTCCTCGATTTTCAAAAATGATTTTCAAGATACCTAAAGCAACCTTTTCGTGTTTTGGAGTCGAACTACGTTATGGTGCGATTCTCCGATAGAGATACGTAGGCGGCCGTGCGGCACGACCATCCCGATGTTCGGAATGATGTCTTTTCTATCGTCGGCATGAGCTTCTTTCATAAGACTTGTCGCCGAGGGGCTCTGTAGACACCCCATTACGAACACATCGGATCATATTTATACCACTCTAAGTCTCGCTTTGAGTCAAGAAGTAGAAATCCACCATTTCGTCATGTTTCGTTAAAGTTTTGACTAACTACCGTTAGTTTGGGACTAAAGCGCATACGAGATAACGAGGAAAGGACAAAGCGTCCACGAGGAGCAATATCTCGCCGCGAGATGGCGTGTCTCGCGCGAGATATCTCCCTCTGCGGTGCAGAGACGACGGTTCCCTCGTCGATTTCAACCTCTTTAGGGATAAAACTTTATCTCTCCGGCTGACCAATGGGAGAGGAGGTCTAGAACCATCTGATAGGGTTTTAACTCTCCACTTCTTCATATCCAACCTCTATAAATACTTGGTGACTTCCAAGGCTCAGAGGTCGGAGGTCGAAAAATCCCAAACCGCGAATTTACACAACACACACATTTTGTCGTTTTCTTTCCCTGAAAGAATCCCTCAAAATCACCCTAAAACTCACCTCATAGTTTGTTTGTCAACCTTGTTCATAAACAAGCATCAACCTCCAAATCAAGGACCAAGGCGAAGCTGCTGTCCGGTGTGAAGGTCGACTCTAAACTCGAGTCGAAACTCTGCCCAAATCACCTCACGCAAGGTAATTCCTAATCTTCCTTCTAATTGATTGTTAGAGTGGTATAAGTCCATAGAATCTAGGATCGGCCTAGAGCCTCTCCAAATCATGGAGACGGTCTCGAAGCAATCGATTCTACATTCCGTTTGACCTCGTCAAATGGACCTTTAGTTGTAGTACTTGGATTCGTTTTTTTACTTCTTCCTTTGAAAAACCTCTCTTTTCTTTAGCAAGACCGATCTCCGGATTGGGTGAAATGGATGCCTTCTAAACCTACCCATTCTATAACCTAAGCCCCGAACTCAAATCTCTTTCAAATGGTTTTCTATGTTTCCAATCAAATAATATAGGTGGCGACTCATAAAAATAAAAAGAACCAGAATTGCTTTCTCACAACGCTACAGGATCTCACATTTGTTTAAATGTGCAGGGACTGAGAAATAGGAAGCTACTCAAACAAGGTGAAGTTGACTGCGTGTTGGGAATGGAGCAAGAGTTCTTTGCATTAGCCGTAGGAACATATGATGTAACTTTACCTAGTGGCTTAGTACTTGTTTTGAACAATTGTTACTATGTTTCAGATTTGAGTAGGAATATTATTTCTGTTTCTTGTTTGGATAATAGGGATATAATTTTCTTATTTTGAATAAGAAGTTTTATATTTATTTAAATGATATGCTTTATGGTATTGAAAATTCATTTAATGGCCTTTATGTTCTTGATGTTGTTGAGAAACAAAATAGTGTTGAAAATGTTTATCATACGAATAAGAAATCTAAATCGAATGGCGTGAACAACTCGTTTACGTGGCATTGCCGGCTTGGTCATATAAAACGAGAAACGCATTTCTAAACTCCACAAAGATGGAATGTTAGACTCATATAATTATGAATCATATGAGATATGCGAATCTTGTTTATTGGGTAAAATGACCAAACCACCCTACACTAAGAGTAATGAAAGGGCTAGTGACTTATTGGGCCTAATACATACTGATGTATGCGGACCAATGAGCAGAATTGCTAGGGGAGGATTTCGGTATTTCATTCATTCACCGATGACTTATCTAGATATGACTATGTCTATCTGATGAAGTCGGAGTGAATCGTTTGAGATGTTTAGAACATTTCAAAATGAAGTACAAAATCAACTTGGCAAAACAATTAAAGCACTTCGATCCGATCGTGGTGGTGAGTATTTGAGCCAAGAGTTTGACAATCATCTCAAAAGCTGTGGGAATTGTTTGAGTTGACTCTACCCGGAACGCCTCAATGGAATGGTATTTTCGAGAGGAGGAATAGAACCCTATTAGACATGGTTCGTTCGATGATGAGTCAAGTAGACCTTCCTATATCCTTTTGGGGACATGCATTAGAGACTGCTGCGTTGCGCTGAGCAGTCCCTACTAAATCGGCTCCTAAGACCCCACATGAGATGTGGCATGAAAAGAAAACCTAATTTGTCTTTCATGAAGATTTGTGGTTGCGAAGCTTATGTGAAGAGACTTGTCTACGATAAGTTAACACCTAAATACGACAAGGTTATTTTTGTTGGTTACCCTAAGGAAACCAAGGGTATTACTTTTACAACCGCGGCGAGAACAAAGTGTTTGTTGCTCGATATGGTACTTTTCTTGAGAAAGCGGTTTCTCGATAAAGCATCTAGTGGGAGTAAAATTGATCTTGAAGAAGTTCAAGAATCCGAAAATAACATGAAACCGATAGTAGAGGCTGAACCAACTCCACAAGAAGTTTTGGAACCGGTTCAAGATCCATGACTCCATCGTAGATAGAATAGGTTATGATCCGCACTTTTGAGAGATATGGATTTCTCGTGTCGGAAAGTAAATGAAGTGGAAGTCATTGAGAATGACAGAACCTACTTCCTATCGAGAGCGATGTCCGATCCCGATTCGGATAAATGGTTAGAAGCCATGAAGTCCGAATTGCAATCCCATGTCGGATAATCAAGTTTGGAACTTGATTGAGCCGCGAAGGTGTAAAAACCATAGAGTGCAAGTGGGTCTTCAAGAAGAAGACCGACGTGGATGGGAAGGTGCATACTTATAAGGCTAGGCTTGTAGCAAAATGATATAGGCAAACTCGTGGTGTAGACTATAGACGAAACCTTCTCGCCTGTTGCCATGCTTAAGTCTGTTAGAATTTTGATTGCCATAGCCGCATATTATGACTATGAGATATGGCAAATGGATGTCAAAACCGCTTTCCTTAATGGAAAACTGCTAGAGGATGTGTATATGACACAACCCGAAGGTTTTGTAGATCCACAAAATTCTAGTAAGGTGTGCAAGTTGCAAAGATCCATTTATGGATTGAAGCAAGCTTCTAGGAGTTGGAATTCGATGAGAAAATCAAAGAGTTTGATTTTATCAAGAACGAAGATGAACCTTGTGTAAACATGAAATTCTGTGAGAGCGTTGTGCTATTTCTATTGTTGTATGTCGATGATATCTTACTCATTGGAAATGACATTCCTGCACTTGGCAGAGGCTGTCCAAGTCTTGGTTAGGGAAGTGTTTCTCAATGAAAGATATGGGCGAAGTCGCTTACATCCTTGGTATCAAGATCTATAGAGATAGATCTAAGAGGATCATTGACAAGGTTCTTAGAAGATTCAAGATGAAAAATTCTAAGAGAGGAAACTTGCCAATGGGTCATGGTGTTACTCTTAGTAAGACTCAGTTAATCTAAGACAGCGATGAAGCGAAAGAGGATGAATGATATTCCATACGCTTCAGCTATTGGTTCTATCATGTACGCTATGATTTGTACTAGACCTGACGTCTCGTATGCTTTGAGCATGACAAGTCGTTACCAATCTGATCCGGGTGTGAACCATTGGATGGCAGTCAAGACGATCCTAAAGTACTTACGAAGGACTAAGGATGCGTTCTTGATATTTGGAGGGATGGAAGAAGATCTTGTTGCAAGAGGTTACACAGATGCTAGCTTCCAAACCGACAAAGATGATTTCCGATCGCATTCGGGATTTGTGTTTATGCTTAACGGAGGTGCGATATGTTGGAAGAGTTCCAAGCAGAGTACTATTGCCGATTCTACTACTGAGGCCGAATACATAGCGGCATCCGATGCAGCTAAGGAGGCAGTTTGGATCAAGAAGTTCATTAGTGACTTGGAAGTTGTTCCAAGTATCACTAATCCGGTGGAACTTTAATGTGACAACAATGGTGCCATTGCGCATGTAAAGGAACCAAGGTCACACCAGAGATCCAAACATATACTTAGACGTTTCCATCTCATTCGATAGTTCATTGATAGGAGAGACGTTAAGATATGCAAAGTATCAACCGATGATAACATTGGGGATCCGCTTACAAAGCCCCTCGCACAAGCGAAGCATGATGGTCATGTTAGGTCCATGGGTATTATATACATAGATGGAGCCTAGTGCAAGTGGGAGATTGTTGGTGTAGTGCCCTAGGCGTTTAATTATATTTGACTTATTATCTAAACCTCTATGTAATCAACTTTATCATTTATTATAGAGAAAGTATTATTTGGTTCATTATATGTTTTGCATGTTTATTATATTGAACTGCGTCCCTATTTGTTGAGAACTAGTATAAGTTGGTAGTGGATAATCACGGAGATGATTATATACATATGATGCAGATTACACTTATGGATACTTGCTAGAGAACAAGTATTGGACATGACCTACCGATGAGATCTATGACATGGTCAATAGTTATATGTGTCATGAATAAATATCATGATAGTCGTGTTATTGAATCCTTATACCTGAGATTATCATCGTCTTCCACATGACGAAGATCGTGTTTAATATAGTCTAACACTATCTTTAATCGGATAGCAATAAGGGCTATGTTAGCACGATTGAAATCATATAGGGAAAAATGATAAGTCAAGATGAGATTTGTCCCTCTTATGAAGAGAGATGTTTGCTTGGGCCCCTCGATGAATGATGTTGATGAAATGTGTGGCCGTACTCAAGTGATTTGATAGAGATCAAATGCATTTGCATTATCAACATATTCGGAATCGAGAAAGCATTGAACGGAATGAGTTGACATAGACCATGACTCATGTTCAATTGGACATCGTGGACAAAGGGATTATGACATTGGATCTATTGAGAAATCAAGTCTCGATGTTATATTAATTGGGTGGACATAATGATTTGCTAGAAGTCACTTATGTCTTGTGAGGTCGATGATTCGACTCACTACCAACATAATATAATTCCTTTTGGGTCACACACAAAGAACGAATTTGATTCGAGCTGAAATTATGGATTCTGGACACATGGGCGACCGCCGAGGTTCACCATGGGCGACCGCCCACAAGTCAACCGTTGACTTGGGCGACCGCTCAAGTGGGTAAGGGCGACCGCTCACGTGGGATTCAAAAATAGTGCATTGGGGACTGTACAGGTGGGCGACCGCCCAGCCTCATATGGGCGACCGCCCATGTGGATTTTCGAAGAAGAATAAAACTGCTGTACAACTGGGCGACCGCCCAGGTCCCGTTTCAGCAGTCCGTTTTTGCTTCGAAAAAGGACTTTTCTCCCTAATTGTTAGGCTATTTACAAAGTATAAATAGGTCCCTTTTCCCCAGCAATGACATACGAATTTTAGGGCCTTGGAAACAAAAAGTCCTTGATTTTGATTGAGAATCAGAGATCAAAACACCCTAGATTCAATTCCATAATCAGCCATAGATTATTGAAAAGTGTTTCAATAATCAAGAGGATCATCTAGCAATCCAACAAGAAGGTGTTCTTGGTTCGTTCGCGTGTGGATTACCATTAGAGGGCGGTTGTTGTTGTGAAATTGGTGCTCCCCCGTTGCAATCAAAACAAAGAAATCAAAACACCCACACGTACAAGAAAGAAACAATCACACACAAGAACACAAGAGTTGTTTACCCGGTTCATTCACCAACTCGTGAACTACGTCCGGGGGCAATTGCCAAGCCAATATGTATTAGTCTCCTATCTAATATGTTGCTACAATACGTTCTAGGCCGGATTTATGTTTATATATTTATACAAGGAAGCCCTAACTCGGTTTAAGAAGAGATCTAGTCGAATTAGGAAACAAGAAGAACGAATCTGCAGAAAATCCGGCCTGCACGAGCCGCGGCCCGCGCAGCCTCCTCCGGCAGCGGTCGCGCACATCGGCAGGGAAAATTGCCCCTCGTTCGACCTTGCAGCGCGATCGCTCTCCTCCTCGAGGCGCGGCCGCTCTCCTTCGCGAAGCTCCTCGACGTTTTCTTCTCCCTTGCAGGTTTAGGATCCAATCCCAACAATCTCCCACCTGAGACTAAACTAACAAACATAAAATCACCCACATTAACTCCCACCACGGAGTAAAGACCTTCGAACACATTCCCCCTGCATCCATATTGGCTTGACAGCTACCGCACCTCTCCTCAAGTACTAAGGCGAGTTGAAACCAAGCGACGTTTCAACTTTCCGTGTTAGATCGTTCTTGCCTCCCCAAATCGGCTTCTACCTTGATTTCTCCCCGCAAGTCTAACCGCCTTCTCCTCAGACCCGCCTTCCTCGCATGATGCCTCCCCTTGAAACTCGGACACACCTTGTTTCTTGCATCCCATTCTTGGTCCGAAACCGCTCTACTGTTAGGGCCCTTGGACATCCACACCGCGTTGATCAACTTTGTGTCCTCCCCAACATACCGTTTCTTGATGTCTCCCCTTTTCACACCAACAGCCGGTTCTTAAGCCTCTTTGCTCCCACCGGAGCAATCGACATTGTAGAGTAGAGTACAACGTCTTCCCCTTAACTCCATGAGCCAACACCTTAGCCCCTTTTGTGACTTCCCAGAGACCCGCTGATGAACGAAACACCGTATCCTTCACCGTCAAGTTGTCCCACGAAATCACCCTTCTCCTCGAATCAGGAACATGCATCACGTCGTGCTAGTTGTAAAACAGCCCCATTAGGTGTCTTCATCATTACATCCCCCTTACCTTTGATCTTCAATGGTTGACCATCACCAAGATAGAGAACCCCAAAATCTCCGGTTTTGTAACGCCTCATTGATTCGCATCCCCACTAGCATGACAAGAAGCTCAGAATCCAACACCCAATCTTCACCCCATTGCTCCTCCCCCAGGATTAATACATCACCACCATCATCCACCACGTGCGCACCACCACCTTTTCCTAGGACGGTCATAACCGATGTGCCCCAATTCACCACAATTGTAGCACTTGACCTTTTTCCCCTTAGGTCTCCCCCTATTTCTCTCCACCCCAAGTGCAGCCCCATCTACGGAAGATTCTCCCCTTTTCTCTTTCCTTCGCAACTCCTCTTGAAGGATGAGATCTCTAACCTCCGTATACACGCCAATCTTTGTTTTCGACGTACTAATCGTTGTGAATAACCTCCCGACTATCGTGCAATGACTTTAGTAGAAAACAAGCTAGCACTTCATCGGAGAAAGTAATATCAACACTTTTCAATTGGTCCACCATACCTTTGAAATTGCCGATATGACTTGCCGGCCCCGCGCCCTCCGACATCTTCGCATTCGCAAACCTCTTTATCAAATGCACCTTATTGATATTCGACGGCTTCTGCATACATGTCCGACGGCGTTTGTAGCAACTCCACCGTCGTCTTGGCCTCCATGGCGTTCCGTGCAACGTCGTCGGTTAGGGCACTCCTTACCGCTCCTAACGCCTTCCAGATCCAACGTCTCCCAATCCCCTTGTGACATGTCTTCGGGCTTCTCCTTCAAGGCTTATGAAGATCCTTACAATAAAGGTAGTCTTCAATCCTTGTCTTCCAAAACGTGAAATTCACACCGTTGAATTTCTCGATATGGTTCTTCATCTTGGCCGCTTCACGAAAATCCCTAAGAACGCGATTCAAAATTAATCAACTAATGAAAAGATTTTGAATCCTCAGAACCAAAGCTCGATACCGGTTGTTGTGAAATTGGTGCTCCCCGTTGCAATCAAAACAAAGAAATCAAAACACCCACATTACAAGAAAGAAACAATCACACACAAGAACACAAGAGTTGTTTACCGGTTCATTCACCAACTCGTGAACTACGTCCGGGGGCAATTGCCAAGCCAATATGTTATTAGTCTCTCTAATATGTTGCTACAATATGTTCTAGGCCGGATTTATGTTTATATAGTTATACAAGGAAGCCCTAACTCAGTTTAAGAAGAGATCTAGTCGAATTAGGAAACAAAGAACGAATCTGCAGAAAATCCGGCACGAGCGCGGTCGCGCAGCTCCTCCAGCGCGGTCGCGCACATCGACAGGAAAATTGCCCCCTCGTTCGACCTTGCAGCGCGGTCGCTCTCCTCCTCGAGCGCGGCCGCTCTCCTTCGCAGAAGCTCCTCCGACGTTTTCTTCTCCCTTGCAGTTTAGGATCCAATCCCAACAACGTTATCACCTAAGGCTTGGATCAATTCATCATATTGAAGAACGAAGGAGAAGATCAAAGCCTTCATCAACGGTTTTGATATTCGTTTCGAATTCGTTTTGATTCGAATTCAAGTTAAACTTCATCACATTCAAGGAATGTAAATTCTATCTCATAATAATTTCTAATCTATTCATGCTAGACGAATCTTAGGGTGCACTTTAACTAACCTTGACGGGCGAACCAAAATCAGACTTGCTCTTAGTCTTCGAACTTTGAATAAGGAATGATGAATGAACTCTTTGAACGAATCAAGAACACTTTGAATGAGAGAGAGAGAATTGGATTCTTGTGTTTGATTTGATAACAAATTGATTGAATTACTTGATGACTGAATGAAGGAATAGGGTTCTATATATAGGGTAGATTGAGTCAGATCAAGTCACAATCCTTCAAGCTAGCTTTTTGTTCGGACATCAATCTGAACGGACAGCAACTGCTCGGCCGAGCACCATTGGTGCCTCGCCCGAGTATAGGTTAGTTGCTCGGCCGAGCACATTAGTGACTCGCCCGAGCAGAGGCCAACAGAGGATGCTTGTTTCTGGACAGTCATGCTCGGCCGAGGCTTATGCCTTGCTCGGCCGAGCAGTTCATAAAACTTGAACTGTCGTATCTTTTCAATTTTAGATCTTTTGAATTTTCAATTCACCCTAATATTCACCCAATATTCCAACATAATTATCCTTAATGATATCAAGATTGCATTCTCATGTTGTGTACTTATACCTCATGCTTGGAACTTTAACTTATCACTATGATTCTTACCATAGGAAAGTTGAAGGAATCAATACAGCAATAGCAATAGAGACCTCCTGCTAAAAGTAATTGTTTATCTTCACAGAGTTAGATCTTCACAGAGTTAGCCTTGTCGCCCCAGCCTCCAGCCTGATGATCCCCGTGTCCTTTTGATCGCCACAAATGAATCATCTCTCAAGGTTGACATTTCTTTTGGTACATACCCAGGGCATTACTGAGCTCTCTCGCTCTCTCTCTCTCTCTCTCTCTCTCTCTCTCTCTTCGTTCCTCAATGTTCGGAATCATAGAAGGAATTGGTGCTAGATGTTTTCGTTTAGAATTCAAGGGCATAGAAGATGTGATTCAAGTTCGGCCGTAAACCAGGTGCGGCTTCTGAAGATTGTCAAAGAACCATTACAACATTTGACAGCAGAGAGTTATTATCCTGTGAAAGAAGAAAAGATAAGAAGCAACACAATTATTAAATCCAAATGTTACAATACGGAACAGCAAAGGATTCACAACTCAATGAAAGCTTCAAGCTTACCCAGAAGAGGAATTTCATAAAAGCTTACAATTGCTTCTCAAGTGAATGGCAGATGTAAAAACCTTAACTTGAAGATATTAATTGTCAAGCAAACACTAACCAAGGTTATCATACATAAAATACCCAATTTCATACATGAAATCATCACAGATGTTTTCTTTATTACGAAAAAAAGAGGTTTCACGCTTACCCTATCTCAGCTACATTCAAATGGGCAAGTCTGCTTCAGCTTTCAGCTAGAACACGACTTCAATATTGAGAGATTTTGATAAGGCTATATTTTCCTCCGGCCAATACGTTGACAATAGTGTCTTTCCCTGCACCACTTACATGAACCCAGCCTTGCTTCTAAACATTAAAGGCCTTAAAAAGAGAACCTCTAACATATAACAATCATGTGTATGTGTGTCTGAATGCAGATAACCGGACTCAGAACAAATAATGTAACATTAAGAGAGAAATAGCACAAACCCATACAGTGGATGGCAATTCTCTGCTAGTACCAAATAAATTGAAGAATGGGACAGGTTAAATAAAAGCAGAATCATGAACAGAGATGCACAATTGCAAAGTATTGGAGAGAAGCGCTTTTTGTTATCTCAGGAGTTAGAATAATTCACCATTAAGGGACAAATAAGCGCTGAATGAATTTTATTTTCTAAAAATCAGAAGATAGTACTGATCCTATCAAAGTATAATAGAAAAAAGATGTAACCAACAGTCTTAACGTCCATCCATGAAAATTTATGCATTCTTTCAGGAGGAATTGGAATCGGGGATATTCACAAGGAAAAGAGAGTAAAACCCCAGATAATACAGAAGAGTGTTAGGGAAAAATAGAAACACAAAATAAAATAAAGATGAACAACGTTGAAAAGAAGCTCTTTAATAAGCCTTCTTAAATTATCTTGACCTAATTCACACAATTAAGACAATCTTACATGTGAGTCCTATGCCATAGTACAAGCAATCAAGAAGCAGCCTACATATACGACTGCATAAAAAATACCAATTAATAATTTCCACCTCAAGAGTCTGCAGCCTACAACTCAAATGAACCCACTTTCATGAAAATCTTGTGAAATTATGTCAACAATTTATGATTCCTGCACAACAAACCATTATGCGCATTGGAGTCACTCTCGCTGGATGTTTCCAGTCCTCTGACAAAGCATATCCAGAACGGAAGCACCGATTATGTGTAACAAGTCCGTATAAATGCATAAAACTCCTCAGATGACACAAGCATCATATCTGGCCTTAAGAGAAGGTACTTTCCGCAATGTGAAAACAGGTGGTTCATTGTCATCATCAACCTCTAATAAATTTGTTAAATTAAGATGCTCACAATCTGTAAGCTCCTGTTAGACTTTAGCTTTGATCAGTGGATAAAGAATGTACTTGGGATTCTGCAATCCGTTTTGGAGTAGTAAATTGACAGGGTTAGCATCAATTAGGTTTGATCCACCTCTTCTTTCAAAAACTGAATGTTCAAAGGATATGCATCAAGCTAGAAGGACCAGATACATAAAAAAATAGAATAAATTAAATATCAGCGAGATTCACTGACTACACCTTTTCTGTTTATTATGACTATATGGGCCATAGAATTGTTTTCCACCAGTGACGAGTGACCCAAGGGAGTTCCAAAAGTAAGATCACAATACGGCCAAACAACGGGAGCAACAATAAGCAGATTGTGATATTGCGTATGTGTGTGTATGGCAGGGTGTGGGGGAGGGCGGTGCAGAGTAGAAAGTAAGGAAGGCCAAAGTAACAGCAGTGGATAATATTATATTTTCATAAACAGTTATATCATATGATAGATAACAGACAAGTGTAAGGAATCAAGAGCCTTTTTCTTCACTTAATACTTTTTTTTTGCTTGCATATATATTTAGATAGTTACCAGTAATATACCATTTATCCTCCATGTATGTAACCCAATTGAACTATAAAGCATTTACAGAACATATTTCGCAGCATATTGCCATGGAATTCTACTTACGATATCATCAAATTGAAGATGCCAAGTGAATCAGTTTACTACGATAAAATGCACTAATGGATTACCCTTATAGAGCAAATAAAGCATACATCACTTTCTGGATTACATGAAATCTCAAATAACAATGCTACAGCAAGATGTAAACCCCTCTATACAACACCCTTATCCTTTAAGCAGGTTGACGACCTGAGTGGATGGCCAAAAAAAAATTGAGATGAGTAGCTTTAGTAAAAAAATGAAAGAATAGAATAGTCTTTCAGAGATTTGTCTCATATGTGTACCTGTTATTACATAATCCCAACGTAAGGTATATTAACTGAAGGACTCCAAAGAGAGCTTCCAACTTACACAAAGTTGCGTGCAGTAGAAAATCATGTCTGAGTTCATATTTGTTTCTTGATAGAATGAGCCACCCAACTCAAATATCTGCGCTCTGCCCAAGAAAGAAGGAAGACAGAAAGCAAGTGTTAAGACCAACATAAGACAAAGGGTACATTCAAGAAAAAGATGATAGGTACAAACAGAAAAGACAAAGCCTAACCAGCTGGCTCGGCCAAAGGATCTAACCAAGCAGCTTTGGGAGTAACTTCAGGCTCTATGCCAGATTACCCGGAGAACTGTTGCATCACTCCCTATGAATGTTTGCGAACTTCAGCATACCATTAAAAGCTTAATGTGACATTGCTTCATCAGTGACTTCATTACCAAGAAGTATATAATCAAGATACCGAACTGCATGTGACTCGTAATCTTTGCCTAGTTGCTTTAACAATGCAGTGTACGTACAAAAATCAGGCTCCGTTCCATTGTTCAACATTTCTTGATACAGCCGCAAAGCCTCGTTCCAATTACCCAAATCACAGTTCCCGTTTATTAAAATTGTGTAGGTATACTTGTTAGGAGTTATTCCTTTTTCTTCCATCATGGAAAAATATCTATAAGCCCAATCCATTCTACCAGATTTGCAAAGACCATTTATCAGCACATTGTATGTAATCACATTTGGCAAAATACCCTTCTCCTGCATCTCGGAGAAGTAAATAAATGCCAGTTCTAGCCTTTCCGAACCAGCATGTGCATGAATCATCACAGTGTATGTCACAACAGTAGGTGATAAGCCTTTGTTCAGCATCTCTCTGAACAAGTTTCTAGCTTTTATAAGATTGCCATTTTGCAAGTAAGCATGAATGATGCTTGTGTACGTAATATGATCTGGACGAAAGCCACTGCCGACCATCTTTCGCAACAACTTACACGCTTCTTCCAAATTTCCCAACTTACAAAGCCCATCCACAAACACATTATAGGTGATTTGATTAGGAAGGTACCCATTTGCCTGCATTTCTTCTTGCAGCCTAAATGCTGTTGGTGCATCACCAATCCTTAGTTCCCCAACTATTCGAGTTGTGAAAGCATAGTGGTCTGGCTTCAATCCACAATGCAACAACTCTTCAAAGAACTCGTTAGCCATTTGTAAATTACCCACCTTGTAACAACCATTAACTAGAATAGTGTAAGTAAAAACATCAGGAAGAATCCCATGATTGAGCATTTCATCTTTGAGTTCCCCGGCAATTGCCAACTCTCCTTGAATGCAGAGTCCATGCACAATCGTATTATACGTTATCATCGTAGGGTTAAGATTCCTGCGCCTTAACTCCAAGAAAAGGAAGAAAGCATCCTCAATATACCCCAACAGGCAATAGCCATATATCAAAACATTGAACGACACTATATCTGGCACCAAATCATTCTTCAACATGTCAGAAAAATACTCCCTAGCTTCAATAACTCTTCTCTGCTTACAAAGGCCATACATAATAATATTGTAGGTGACAACAGTCGGAGAAGCTCTTACAACTTCCATCTCTTCCCTAAGTTCCAATGCTTCAACAAGCATTCCTTTCTCGCAGTACCCATGAATCAAAGGATTATAAGTGTATGCCGACACCTTCAATCCCGAACTCAACATCTTCCCAATCATCCCCTTTGCCTCATCAAATTCCCCCTTCTTCGACAACCCATTTATCAATACATTGTATGTGACATCAGTAGGATCACATCCTCCCATCTGCATCTCCACCAAAAGATCCAGTGCTTGTTGCACTTCACCTTCTTTACAAAAAGAATCTAACATTGTATTAAACGTAACAATCGTTGGCTTAATCCCATACTCAACCATCATCATGTACACTTCTTTCCCTGTGTCAAGTAAATCCCTATCTCTAAGTAACCTAAGAATCCTATTACAATTTTTGACATCAGGCAAAATTCCATTCAGTACCATCTTATTAAAAACCCACAAACACCTCTCCACCATACTCTCCCTAACGAACACTGAGAGCAAAAAATCCAATAATTTACACGAAACCTGTGAATTTGGATACCCATCAATCAAAATATCCACAATGTCACCCAAATTCCCATCAACCACCCTTCCCGCCACCAAACTAGCAGAACCCATCAACTTATTCGAAACAAGGATATTGAGAATTGTACAAAGAGAACAAGCAGAGTGCCGAAACCCAGGCTGCCTTTCAACCCAATTAAAAATCCGGTAAGCAACTATCGGGTGTCCCCGAATCGAATCAAGTACCCTAACCAACAACTCAGGCTCCAAAATCACTTCCCGAAACTTCTCCTGGAGAAATGGTTTACTGCTCAATCTCTTAATCCCTTTCCCACTACTGGAAAAAATCCAAGAATCCCTCTTAATGGTTTTGAAAATCAAGTTGCGAAAATGGAATTCCGATACAGTGCCAGTACAATCTTTCAGATTATCACTACTATAATTATCACTATATCGACAACGGTGGAAGTAACAGGAGAAGATTGTACGTACCTTGAACGAAGATTTGGCAGTGTTGAAAATGGGTTTTGAAGCTCTCACATAGAGGGTCATTGATTGAAAATAGCAATACAAGGTGAATACATAGAACGCTGGGGAGGGAGAAGCTTCATATAGTTTTTGACGGCGGCGGCCGAGGCGGCGGGGAGGAGATTTGGGTAAAGGTTGTGCCGTGGATTCGGCCATTGGCACACCAGAGGTTCGGGTTTGATTGGGATGGAAGGGGACTCGACCCGATCCAGATTGAACGGGTAAAGGTCGGATTCGATATTAAGGATCCGGTGGCATTGTGGTTCAGGAAAATTACCGCGGGCGCCCCAAGTTAAAAGATTAATTAAGACAATGATTTTGAAATTTAATCAATCAGTTCGATATCATAATCAAAATTTTACCTAGCCATTCGCTATCCAAACTATCTCCACCCAAAAATAAAAATCCCTTCCTTCTCTCACTCTCACTCTCTTTCTCACTTCGCTCACTTTCTCTCTCTACCATCCCTTCCGGCCAACCTTCCCCTTCCCCACATATGATCATGCCTACCCTATGTCCGGCGACCCATCTCCTCTTCCTCCTCCGACGACTTTTCCCCCTTTTTTGTCCAACTCCAAGCCCAAACCGTAGCCCCCGTTTCTTCTCTCCCGGGTCTGTGACTCACCGGCCCTTTCGAACTTCGGTTAGCGGTGAATCGCCTCCGGCTAGACATGTCCAACGGTTCCCGGTTTCGGTTTCCGGTTTCGGAACCGCCGGTTCCCGGTTTTCAAATAGCCGGAACCGTATTCGAACCATATTAATCCGGTTCCCGGTTCTATCCGCCGATTCCAGTTTCAACGGTTCCATCACCATCTAATTTTTTTTATTTTTTTTAATCCAAACCTCTTAAGACTGTAAAGACGCTAAATATTACAACATTTATCTAAATTCTAGTCTAATTTAAATAAAACAACACTACACTACAAGTACAAATACTAAATAAATGCTAAATATTACATTTAACTTACCTTGATCAATCGCCAGTTCCCGGTTCCCGGTTCCGAAACCGCCGGTTCTCGGTTCCGCCGGTTCCTCGGTTTCCAATATGGTGGATTCGTATTCGAACCGTTTCAATTCGGTTCCCGGTTCCGGCGGTTCCCGGTTCTCGCCGATTCCCGGTTCCGGTTCTACCCGCTGGTTCCGTCGATTTCCGGTTCTATTTGGACATGTCTACCTCCGGCCATCTCTCTCGGCTATCTCCAACGAGGAAAGCATTAAGGCAGGAACAGATCTAAGACAAATTTGTGATTTCCTATTTTCGTTTTTTATTCTTTAATTTGAAACGTGTATTAGTGACGATTAAGACAAATTTGTGATTTTCGGTGTCTCTGAGTTATGAATTTCGTTCACTTTTGTGACTTCAAGTTGGGGACGAATTAATGTTATTATGTAGTTTTGTGAGTTGGTTTTCTTTGTAAAAAACTTGTTCTCTTGACAGCCGCAGTAACCGTAGTAATCTCAAGTTTGACATATGCGCCCACTCCAAATTTAGCATCATGTATTTGTTCAGGTAGGTATTGGATTAAGGTATTGCTGGGACCTCAAGATAATTAAATATTTTCTATTTTGGCCTACACTGCAAACATGTGATTGGCTAGTTAGGCCACAAGTTTCAGTGATTCATTAACAAACCAATCAAGACACAAGTTGGGATGAAATAGTGGGATGCATAAGTTGTGATCCCTAGCATCACTCTTCATTTAACACTGCATTGTACCTTTAAGAGTTATGCTAATGTGTCATATGGGAACTTTTGATTTTAAATATTACATACTTTCTTAATTGTACAATAATTAGTACTAAAATCGGACAAATATAAACTTAACTAAAAACAACTGTAAACTAAACAAATATGTCAAATAATTTCATAAAAGTCAAAAATAGAGACAATAAGATACTAAAAATAATTGTGAACTTAACAAATATGTCAAATATTATTCTCATAAAATTCAAAAATAGAAGTCATAAAAGACTAAAACAACTGTGAACTTAAGTAAAAACAAACTGTAAACATAACAAATAAGTCAAATAATCTCATAAAATTGTAAAAATAGAGGCCATAAAGAACTAAAACAACTGTGAACTTAACAAAAAAACAACAGTGAACTTAAGTAAAAATAATTGTGAACATAACAAATATGTCAAATAATTTCATAAAATTGCAAAAATAGAGTCCATAAAGGACTAAAACAACTGTAAACTTAACAAAAAACAACATTGAACTTAACAAATATGTCAAATAATCTCATAAAATTGTAAAATAAAGGCTATAAAAGACTAAAAATAATTGTGAACTTAATTAAAACAACTGTGAACTTAACTAAAAATAACTGTGAACTTAACTAAAACAACTGTGAACATAACAAATATGTGAAAAAATCTCATAAAATTGCAAAATAGAGGCCATAAAGGACTAAAACAACTGTGAACTTAATAAAAAACAACAGTGAACTTAAGTAAAAACAACTGTAAAGATAACAAATATGTCAAATAATCTCATAAAATTGCAAAAATAGAAGCCATAAAGGACTAAAATAACTATGTACTTAACAAAAAAACAACAGTGAACTTAACAAATAGGTCAAATAATCTCATAAAATTGTAAAAATAAATGCTATAAAAGACTAAAAACAACTGTGAACTTAACTAAAACAACTATGAACTTAACTAAAAAAATTTGTGAATTAAGTAAATAATAGTCATTTTCATGCAGAAATTATGAATTTAGCTAAAACAATGTGAACTTCTCTTAATTGTTATTGGAACAAATGGAAAAAATAACTGTGAACTTATCAAAAACAACTGTGAACTTTTAACAACTGTGAACTTCTCAAATTTGCTCGAGTTTATATGTTGATAATACTAGTTTGATTCGTATTGACAATACGAACACAACGGTGGTTTCAGATTTTTTTTATTTCTAGATCTTGAGATATTTCATTTTAAAGTTTTGAAGGGAAAAAAAAGAGAAAGTTTTGATTTAATTTTCAAATACACGTATGTGGACACGTGTAATTTCACCAAGCGCATAAGTGTCTTTTAACCGATGACATAATTGTAGTTTCTGATATTTACAATGGACACGCGTGTCCATATGTAAGGAAGGAACATGTTGGCCGATTCTCATATTTCATGTTCTAGCTGATTGATTTCATTAGGATTAGAGACCAATTGGTAATTGTCCTTGTGGTTTTAAGGGTAAACTAGTTCATAGCCCGTCGAAATTTGACGGGAATAATAAAGCTAATCAATTAAGAAAAACTGACGCAAAGCTTTTTCAGAGAGAGAGAGAGTCTTAAAACTATAGTACAGAATTAAAGTTTGGACCTCTTCAACAACCAACTGGAAACATCTATTAAAATAATCAAGTAATTTTATGAGGGTCTCATTCATTCAATTCTTTAAAATCAAACCATATATTAAGGAAGTTTGGGAATTGAATGATAAATGTCATCTATATCTTATTACAACCAACTGCAGTGGTGTCTGTGGCTACGTCATCATTGACGCCACCGCTGCCATCTAAATCATTATCAGACCTTTGAAATTATATTTATGGTGGGTGTGAGTTCTCAGGCATAACCTCTGCTTCATTCTCATTGAAATGCTCCTCAGCAATTTTCTGGAAAAGCAAACCAACTTAAGTGTGTGCAAAAGTATACACTATATAACAACAACCACACAACCACAAATATATACAATTCGCAAGCATGTACACTTGCATACACCAACAAAAATATCATTTTAACAGCCTACAATACACAAACAAACAAAAAAGAATTTTGAGATTTCAATATTGTCTTATCAGAGTCATCAGACTACAACCAAGATGGATATTGAGAGCCATGTTAAACCACACTTCAGTAATATTACGATCCATCAAACACTAAGCAAATACTACGAATCAACTTTCTTTGAATCATTACCGAAACCATAAATGGGGTATGTTTTTAGAATTCTTTCTAAGTTAATTGCTAAAGAAATGTTTTCACTGTAAATTCATGTAGGTTCTTCGAGACAGGATTACTTGGCTTGAAGCTGCTAATGAGGATCTCTATCGGGAGCTTCATGAGTGCTGTCGGAGGGGCACTGGCATTGATCACCGAAAACACCTATTAAAGTATGTCTTTCATCTTAACAAAGTTAAAAGGGTATTCAAAAAATATCATGTATAATCTGTCGTCAAACTACTATTAAAGGTTTCATTTATTCGATGTATTAAGAATTCTATCAATAAAAAATAGGAGAAATATAACCTTGCAATTTTGTCTCCTAGGGTGCTGATACCTTCTCAATGAAAAGTGAAGGGCTTAAAAGGGGCTTGCAAAGTGTGGACTCATCTGATTATCAAATGAGTGAAAGCGGTGTGATCTCTTTCTTACCTAAAGTTAGCTTGGCGGAGTCTTAGTTTATACTTATACCAATCCAAACTTCTTTAATTGTTTCCCATTAACTAAAAGCGTCGATGGGCGGCGGTGTGTGCGGTGCAGGTCCATGGATGAAGAAACGGCAAAAGAGTGGGAGCACACTCTTCTGCAAGATTCAATGGACAAAGAGTTGAATGAGTTAAACAAATGGTTAGAGCAGAAGGAGGTATATTACCAACTCAATATCAGTTTGACTATCATGAACAATGATACTTTAACTTAATGAAAGAAAGTATCAAATTTACCCTTATTAGTTGTCTCTCTCTCCTACGTTACTTAACTCAATAAAACAGTTAATAAAGTGCACCATGTTCCAACGTAAGGGTAAAAGTGTTTGAATACTTTAAACCCAAAAGCAACCAAATTCTTGGTCCAAAATAGACAACTATTTTAACTGAAAGGAGTACTCACATTTGCATTTATCCATCTCTCATGCATCATATCTTTTCAATCCATTATCTTTATATTGTCTGCATCTTACATAGTTATGAAACATTGTGCATAATGTGGTCTTTATATTTAAGAATGTTAATTTTTTTTTGTACAAATTTAAGAATGGTAATACAGTCATTGGGTTAGCCTCTTTAGTGTTGTTGACAGGCTAGAAATTGTTCCCATGTTAATTTCTACCCTTAATTTATCTGCAGTCAGAGATGAAACTTTTCGGAGGATCTGACACCATGACTCTTAAGCAACACTTTGGAAAGAAAATAACGGAGCTTGAGGACGATTCAAGAATGGTGCAGGTATGTAAAAATATTAAAAAAAAATTCGACATTCATTTAGGGACATAGGGTGTAAATTATATCATAAGTTTGTATTATCTGTGCCATAAGATTGATTTCTAATTGCTGATTTGTTTATGAATGCAGTAAGAGAAAGATAGGCTACAGGCTGAAGTGACAAACCTCTCTGCTTCTTCTGATGGACAAACCCATAAATTGCAAGATATGCATTCCCATAAATTAAAATCTCTCGAGTCATAGGTCATTAAGTGTTTGCTTAAGATGCCTTATCCATTGGAATCAAGAACTTGAAACGATTTACTTAAAGACAATATTCACTCATGTAATCGAATACAAAACTGAAGTACTAACTGTAAATCTACCCGACCAATCGTAAATTAAGGGACCAGCCATGCGACACATTAGTTATTACATGAAACAATTTGAATTTGTAGGCCCTCATCTATCAAGGGAGAAGTAAGCATTGTTAATTTTGAAACATCATTTTAAAACCAATTATGAGAAGACTGCAGTGTATGAAGGCAGTGTCAATGTTGTGAAGTCAAAACATTTTTAACACTTATATGAGTCGTATACTAGCATGGAATACCTACGATTATCCAAATTTTTAACACATTTATCAATAAATGGAAAATATCAAGTAATCATGTTTGTGTGTGTATTTTCATTAGTTACCTGAATAGTCTCCAATCATAACATCAGTAGCATTGGCATGAGGGCCTACAACGGCCAACGTTTCAAACACTGAAGATGTCAATGGTAAAGTTCCATTCTCGTTCTTTAGAAGAACTAATCCTTCTTTTGCTTCTTCTGTTGCCAGCTCAATATGTTCATTAGAACATATATCCTCCTTACCAAGAGCGGCATATTGTGGGCTTCCATCAAAAAACCCGAGCCTCATCAGTACAATGTAGAGATTCATCAAAACCTTATCTATTTCAGCTTCCCTAAGCTTCCCTTGTACCACAAAGATTCCCAAAGATATTTGGAATAGAAACTTTCGCAATCCAAATCCAATCCTAAAATATTTAAATAAAAGCTCCCACCATTACTGTCAATATTACAGCATAACCTCAATGTATAAACTCGATTTATTTATATAAAAGTTATTTAACCTGCTTTAACAGCTTGGGAAACGGCATCCTCAGGCTCGTCATGCAACCAGTTTTGGTTCTTTATCATTACTTCTACAGAGTCACAATCTGAAATTATGTACCTAATAACAAAGACAATATTTTTTTGGACAATCATTTTGGGACGGAGGGAGTAGCAATTAAAATTAAAATTTGAGGTTAAGACAATCAGAGACATTTTGTAATTTGCAATGCAAACTAAAAGATTTAAGTTTGTTTTTTTTTTTTTGAAAGAAAAAGATTGAAGTTAAGCAACCTTTAGACAAGAAGTAATAGTATTAAATATGATTCAACTCTACCCTGGTGGGGGACCTAACCATGTGCTCTCTCCATCTCTAAATGAATGTAGATTTTTTTATTCAAATTTGCTCTTGATCAAGAACAAATTTGAAAAAAAAATTCGACATTCATTTAAGGACAAAGGGAGTATAAAATAAATTTCAGAAAGACCATATTATACCTGCCAGTGTAGCTCTCATTAACCCTAGGAAAATCTACAGCAGATTGCGACAGCTTCTTTTGCGAAGCAAGACCAGTTTTCAAGTTGAATCTCATCTCGTGCCTGAGAAATCACTTTCAATCAGGATCTGAGCAACCCTATATGCCATTAACATATCTGAAGGATCAGAACCTTACAGCTCATTCATGAAATTCTCTAGCTTCTCCTTAACAGCTCCATTAACCTGATCCAAATCTGGATTCTGAAGGCGGCAAGTAATCAAAACAAACTCATCTCCTTCTTCCCAAGCATTGGCTGTAATAAAGTAAAAAATGAAAAAAAAAAAGAAAAAAGAAGAAAAAGAAAGAGTGTTCACATTTAGAAATCATAATATAACTAATAGAGTACTCCCTCCATCCCAAAATGAATGACCAATTTTTTATTTTATTTTTTGAAATTTGCTCTTGATCAAGAGCAAATTTCAATAAATTTTGGTCATTCATTTTGGGGCAGAGGTAGTAGAACACAACAAATTTAAGAATGTTAATACAGTCATTGGGTTAGCCTCTTTAGTGTTGTTGACAGGCTAGAAATTGTTCCCATGTTAATTTCTACCCTTAATTTATCTGCAGTCAGAGATGAAACTTTACGGAGGATCTGACACCATGACTCTTAAGCAACACTTTGGAAAGAAAATAACGGAGCTTGAGGACGAAAAAAGAATGGTGCAGGTATGTAAAAATATTAAAAAAAAAATCGACATTCATTTAGGGACATAGGGTGTAAAGTATATCATAAGTTTGTATTATCTGTGCCATAAGATTGATTTCTGATTGCTGATTTGTTTATGAATGCAGCAAGAGAGAGATAGGCTACAGGCTGAAGTGACAAACCTCTCTGCTTCTTCTGATGGACAAACCCATAAATTGCAAGATATGCATTCTCAGAAATTAAAATCTCTCGAGTCACAGGTCATTAAGTGTTTGCTTAAGATGCCTTATCCATTGGAATCAAGAACTTGAAACGATTTACTTAAAGACAATATTCACTCATGTAATCGAATACAAAACTGAAGTACTAACTGTAAATCTACCAGACCAATCGTAATTCATGGGACCAGCCATGTGACACATTAGTTATTACATGAAACAATTTAAATTTGTAGGCCCTCATCTATCAAGGGAGAAGTAAGCATTGTTAATTTTGAAACATCATTTTAAAACCAATTATGAGAAGACTGCAGTGTATGAAGGCAGTGTCAATGTTGTGAAGTCAAAACATTTTTAACACTTATATGAGTCGTATACTGGCATGGAATACCTACGATCATCCAAATTTTTAACACATTTATCGATAAATGGAAAATATCAAGTAATCATGTTTGTGTGTGTATTTTCATTAGTTACCTGAATAGTCTCCGATCATAACATCAGTAGCATTGGCATGAGGGCCTACAACGGCCAACGTTTCAAACACTGAAGATGTCAATGGTAAAGTTCCATTCTCGTTCTTTAGAAGAACTAATCCTTCTTTTGCTTCTTCTGTTGCCAGCTCAATATGTTCATCAGAACATATATCCTCCTTACCAAGAGCGGCATATTGTGGGCTTCCATCAAAAAACCCGAGCCTCATCAGTACAATGTAGAGATTCATCAAAACCTTATCTATTTCAGCTTCCCTAAGCTTCCCTTGTACCACAGCATTCCCAGAATATTTGGAATAGAAACTTTCGCAATCCAAATCCAATCCTAAAATATTTAAATAAAAGATAACACAATTAATGTCAATATTACAGCATAACCTCAATGTATAAACTCGATTTATTTATATAAAAGTTATTTAACCTGCTTTAAAAGCTTGGGAAACGGCATCCTCAGGCTCATCATGCAACCAGTTTTGGTTCTTTATCATTACTTCTACAGAGTCACAATCTGAAACTATGTACCTAATAACAAAGAGCCCTAATAAGGAGCCCCACTTTCTTTCAGTCATTTTATCAAACAACTTACTTGCACTATCCAATTTAACTGTTATACAAAGATTGGCTTGATCAAGGAAGATACAGTTAAGCTTGCAAACAACCCTATTAGAATTGGTTAATAACAGGATTAAACAAACAACTCCGGTTGAACCACATAGTAATCAATAACAATATGACACAGAATGCAAACCCATTGTGGTCACTGCCTTTATGATAAATATCACCCCCTTCTGTTCTTTTATTACCATAAACCATTGGCAAATGCATAAAAAATAAAGGCAGTGACCAAAAGAACAAACGAATATTGCCGCCACACCCCCCCCAAACATAAATTCTTCATCAAATAATATAAACACATACTATAGCAACTTCTCCAAAAATTTGGACAGAATTAATCAGGAGAAAATATTTTAGAAATATGGACATTCATTTGGGACAGAGGGAGTAATACATTACCTGTGGCTCAAAGTCATCGACAAGATATTATATTTGAAGACTTCACATCCACTGTGGATAACCGGTTGAGCACCATTAGTGTGTAGGTAAAGCGGGGCCTCGGCTTCTACACCCATGACCACCTTATACCTCTCGCTCCACCCAAAAGCAATTGGATCCTTGGGTATGAAACCAAGTTGGTTTGGAATTCAGTCACATCCAAATTAAGTGCTCCATCAAACCTCATAGAAGTAGTCAGTGAGAAAATAACCTATAACACATAAACTTAAGTCAAAAATCCAAATATAGAGATCGAAAGAGGAAGGTGAACTAAAGACAAAATCAAAGTTTAGTACCTGAGAAACCACATGCAATGCCGTAAAAATCAACCACAACAGAGCCTTAGTCCTAAAATAAATTGACATTCAAAAATTGTAATACTCTAACCGTCCCTAAATGAATTAATGCAACGGTTAAAGGTCATAAATTTTGGATTACCTCATAATTTGTGAAAAACTTCTTTATAGACCACATTAGTAGTAACCTCGCTCGTTTCACCATCCTTTTCACAAATCAAAATTTTGAGCCCATTTTTGCTTGTAACTCTCGAGATTGCCACATACAACTACCCGTGACTGAATACAGGTCGAGGAAGGTAAAGCCCAACATTTGAAAGTGACTGTCCCTGACTCTTATTTATAGTCATAACGAAGCAAACATTTAATGGGAACTGCCTACGTTGGAATTTAACAGGGAATTTTGTCATATCTGACGGGCTCAACATCATTCTGGGCACAAACACCTTCATTCCTTTATTCTTTCCTGAAAGCATTCTGGCTTCAACTATATGTTTTCCCAGATTTGTAACGATCATTCTCGTCCCGTTGCATAATTCTGAAGCTTGATCAATGTTTCTGAGTAGCATCATTATACACCCAACCTTCAGACGTATGGAATGGTTCGGCAATCCGGAGCATTTAATCGTATTAAGAAATTCAACAGAAAATACATCCTTGTGGCCAGCAATATCTCCGTCCTCCTTGCTGATGCTATCAGAACTCATATACAACACTTCATCACCGGGCAACATCGACATCACATAATCATTGATAGTATCTACTATCTCATTAGTTGGTGCCAAAATTGCTCTATCCTGAAAAAATCCATCAATGCGCATATTGTGTAATATGTCAGGATACGTGTTTTCAACGATGGTTGCAATAGGATCAGTTGTATCTCTTATCAAAATATCATCGGGTAACTTAATGTCAACTTCTCCATCATTTTCTTCACCGACATCCCCATCTCCTACCCATAATATCCATTCAGCAAAATTTTTGATCTCTAGAACATCAGAAGAAGAAGAGGAACATACCTACATTTAGGCAATGAATGAGATGAAACATTTAGTTTCTGCAACAGGGAAATGTAATATGTAAAGAGTTTTAAATTAGATCATTTACCTGCAATCTCATGTTTTTTGTCAATTTTAGGACCTCACACGAATTCCAAAGTTTAGATGAACTGATGGCAGCATGTACAATATCATGTCGGCTTCCTTTAGGCACAACAGGCAATATTTGCCTGAAATCTCCTCCAAAAACAACAACTAATCCACCAAAGGGCTTATCAGAGCAACGACCATCATGAGTACGCATAATGTCCCTCAAGCTCCGGTCAAGCGCCTCAAAGCAGTGCTTGTGGGCCATCGGAGCCTCATCCCAAATTATCAGCTTCGTTTTCTTTAGGAGACCACACAAATCAGAACCTGGCTTAATCTTGCTGCAAGTTGAGCTTTCATCGACTTGTATGGGTATGCCAAATCTGGAGTGAGCAGTCCTACCCCTCGGAAGTAGCAACGAAGCTATACCGCTAGAAGCCACCGGAAGAACTATATCCCTCCTACTTCGCAAGGCGGAGCACAATGTCTTCCATATGAAAGTCTTCCCCGTGCCACCATACCCATACAAAAAGAAAACTCCACCATCTCCTCTATCAATAGCCGTCATGATCTTTTCATAAACCATCATTTGTTCTTCAGTCAAACATTTATGTAATCTAGAGTGCTCAGATTTCATCTCCTCAACATCATAAGACATTTCATCCAATATTAGCATATTCTCCGCATCAGAAATTACAGAATTGCTTGGTTGAGGCATATCTTTAAAATTTTGTAGACCGCTGCAATTCGCTGCCAATAACTTATCAATCTCAGCCAATGCACAATTTTTAACTTGCTCTTCACTGAGTGTCAAACCTATCTATAACAAAATAGATTGACATTAAAACGAAAAATGATAAAAAAAAATGATTAACTAAATACTCCCTCCGACCCAGCAGAAGTGAAACTTTGAGAAAATTTGATCAAACTTTAACCACTAATGTAAATACAATATAATCCCTCAGTAACAAAATAGAAAGTAGGGATTCTTACTTTGGAATGTTTTTTCAGGCTGAATTTGCTCTTGATCTGTTAACTGTTAGTCAAAGTTTGATCAATTTTACCAAAAGTGTGCCTTCTTCTAGGACGGAGGGAGTATAGTTGAAAAACTAATCAATAGAATAAAAGATTGACCAAGATTAATAGTCAAAGTATGATTTAACATAATAAAGTATTTACCAGGATTGTTAAAATTCTTTTGATGCTTGTAGTTGACATCGTCTGACAGAAATTGCCTAGTTTGATTCCAGACATCTTGTGGCCTCGAAATACTATTAGATAATAGTAGCATCGTAAAAAGTCTTCGTAGATAATCCGGTGACCCCCATTGAGTTGCTTCTTTTATTCCATCAACATACTCCTTATCATCGTCTAACAATCCTAGTGCATAACACGCCTTTTTGTAATCACCGTGCACTATATTATTTACAGTTCTCAAATCATCGTAACACGTAGCACCAGCAATGTGATTTAACATCAGCCTCAAATAGTAGATATCGCCTGAATTGATAGGGACATGATAAATTCGTCCAAATGATGTGCCTCTCCTTCTAGGACGCCATTCTCGCTTTGACTTGTCCCAAACAAAATGCTGCGGAAATTCGTAATACTTGTACTGTCGAGCCTCTGGATTCTCACGATTGATCTTCATCCACTGTAAAAATTGTGATTGGGCAACAGTAGGCTTACCCACAACATCCGTAAGATAATCGCCATCTCTGAAAGGAATGGTTTGGTCTCCCTCTAAATGGAAAGATAAGCGCTCTACAGCGGGTGTCCTATAATGGATATCAAATGCAAATATTCTCCACATCGCTTCACATGCAGAGACATATCGACAATCGATATACCTTTTAATTTCATCATTCACTTCAAAACCTACCCCTATTCTGTCACTTCCCTTGCTGATATACTTGAATAAGTACTTTATTGATTTGCTTTGATTACAGTATTCCACGTTGATGTGAGCCTGGTACTTCAACAACAGCTGTGGATTATAAGGCACAATATACCTATTATCAAGGAAAACTCCGTTTTTGTCTACATTTGCCCCAGTGTCTCTCCTCCTTTTTTACATAATATCCGTTCTCGTCAACGGAAGTGCCTTCATTAAAGCTTTTGGGGAAGTTCTTCGTGCATCTTTTGTTATCCATGCAAGGAGATTTTAGGTTAGCAACACCAAAAGGACCATGCACCATATATTCTTTCACGGCCTCGTACAATTCCGGATCAGTTTCTTTATCGGGGATCTCAGCACTTATACACTTGTCGACATCCTCAACGATTAGTGCTTGGTCTTTACTTTTGAGAAAAAGAAGAATATGAGCATGGGGAAGACCTCGTTTTTGAAACTCCACTGTGTAAACAACTGTATAAAATAAAAAATATGCATAATTAAAATTATTGTACCAAAAAATAAAATAAGTGGTTTAGTTATTATATATAGCATCCGTCCTACTATAATTTGTAATTTTGATCAAGTTAACCAAAATTATCAAAAAAATGTAGGACAGATGGATAAAACAATTATATTAACAAACGATATTCAACTATAACACAGATATATTGTGAAAGGATTACTTACGCACATTAGGCTCGCCAAAAATTTTCTTTTCCTTCAAATCCTTTACCAATTCATCAAGCTTCATCTTAAAAACCCTACATAGAATATCAGCCCTATCTTCCGGTCTTAGCCCCTCCTTCTGAACAAATCTTGTAATTTCTGGCCACTTTGGATTGCAGGTAAACGTGATAAAGAGTGATGGATATCCTGTCCACCTGCAAATAGCTAACGCATCTTGAAAATTCTGAGTCATCCACCGCTGTCCACCGGTATATGTTGACGGCAACACAACTCGTCTATCCGCAGTCGATGGATCAGTATCTCCTCTTGAAACTGCATCTGTAAGTTTCCTATAAGTTTCGACCCTAAGAGTGGGTTGATTATGACAAATCCACTGAAGCCTCTGTGTGTCCATCATTATATACGCATCAACCATAAACTGCTGCAGTAGTCTTCCACTTTTCATAAGTTGGTGTCCTTCTGCAGACCTCTCCTGTAGTCGGAATGATAAGAACTCTTTCAAAGAAAGATTGGGTCGCTTTGACATTGGAGGCATATTTCTAGGAATATCTGTATAGAACCCATCTTCCCCATAAACAAACAGCAGCGGGTACTGAAGAGGAAGATAACATGGGTTGAACTCGTGTATTTGTTTAAAGTCACCACACCGCTTTTCAACTATAATGTCTCTCACATCAGGTGTATCTTGAATATCACCCTCGATAAGAAATGCAACTTCAGAAGTTGTTGGCAAATTATACGTTCTTCCATCCTTAGATCGCTTTCCTATCAGTCGAAGCTTTACCTCACTCGAATCTCTCAAAGAAATATGCTCTGCAGCTGTTCTGTAAATCTTCGCATACGGGTTGTTTTCATCAACCATTTTTCTCAAGTCCGCTACAATCGAGTAGTCAAATTCTGAACTCCTCTGTTTACTGTAAAATATATGCGCAAGCAATATATAATTAGTCGATATAATAACACAAAATATATAGACAAAGCACGAATATAAAAGGCTATCCAGAAAATAAAACATAGAGAGGCTTTAAAAAAATTAGCAATACTGGATCAGAATGCAGCAAAATCTTCAACCAAAAACTGTTTAAAGTTAGAATTTGGAAACATCTGCAGTTGCACATTACATGGACTGAACCATCACAATGTCAAATTTTCTTTACATGCATAATTACTTTCATGAGTCAAGTGCCAACGATTATGAATATAGTGCATTTAAATGGTATTATTCTTGATATCAAAAGAGTTCAAATATGCTAATTTACTTGAAGCATCCGATCGATGGCATACTCACAATGGTATTGTCAACTAACTGTGAATAGTTCTAAGAATTAAATACCAAAAGAATATAAATGCATGAGAAAAACAACAAAGTTCATATTTATTGAGGGCATAATTTACCAGATAAGAAGAACGAAACATAAACAGGGAAATGTTGCGGTTTAGTATATATAAACAAACAATGAGTATAAAAGTTAAATATAAATACAATTAATTTAGTATAACAAACTATTTTTTAAAGAAAAGTAAATAAATATTCGAAGCTCAATATTTAAAATTTATAGAAAACTCCAATAACAGTTATTCACAATGGTATTGTCAACTAACTGTGAATAGTTCTAAGAATTAAATACCAAAAGAATATAAATGCATGAGAAAAAACAACAGAGTTCATATTTATTGAGGGCATAATTTACCAGATAAGAAGAACGAAACATAAACAGGGAAATGTTGCGGTTTAGTATATATAAACAAACAATGAGTATAAAGTTTATGGTTGAAGGGGAAAGGAATGAAAAAGTCATAGCCAGAAAAAAAAAAAGAAAAAAAGAAAGTTTACAAACTGAGTACTTCGTTTTGAAGTATATAGACAAAGCACGAATGATAAAGTACATTATGAAAGAAACATACCTGATAGCTTTTATTCTGTTATCAACTTCATTTTCAGTGTCATAAATATAGAGTTGGGAGAATTGTGGCGGAGCTCCTTCATTGGGCAACAATGATCCGATTCGATGAACATTCTGACCTCCCATCTTAAATGCGTAAGGGCCTCTTCCTTGATTTACGGTCTTATCAATTGTCCCACCCATTGATGTAAATGCATACATCATGTTGTAAGCACGTATGTTATCCATAAAATTTTTGCTTTTTTCGTGCGTTTTAACTAGGAGATCATGCAACAACTCGGGCGGATGTTGCAAGAGTGGAAGTTGTACTTGCCCATGCATACAACATAATGAGAATTTTGGATTTGTCATTTGCTTGTTCTTTGGTGTCCTCTCTTCGTACCAAAATAAAGCATGGCAATGTTCGCATTCATAATTTGGATCTCCAATATCCCAATAACCTGGATATGTAAAATAATCTAAAATGTATTTGACCTCTTTCTAAAGAAATAAGTATTCAATGTATTGTGTTTCACTATATAGGCAAAATACTATTAAGTGAAATCTTATTCGCAAATAAAAATCTAAACCATACCTGTGCTTGGTTGTGCAATCTCCTTCATTTTTTTTCCTATTACATCGTGATGTTCTGGACTTATATTCATCGTTTGTTGCCAAGTCATTTTGTGATTCTATCATTCCTGAATTCAGAAAAAAATTTAGAGATATGTTATGCTATGATATGAAGTATAAAATAATAAATCAGGAAATCTTTAAAAAATATATCAATAGTGAAAATAGGTGATTTATGATTGATTTCTAGTACCTGTATCCAAGCGATTAAGCATGTTATTGCTCTTATTTACTTGATGTTGAATATTTGCATTTAAGTCTTCAAAATTCAAGTTTCTACTGAGAGAATGCAAGACTCGTTTACTCTTAATTGGCCTACCAGGTCTTCTTAGTTCAAGACTTGTTGGATTAGTCCCACACGGAGTGTTAGCTGCAATAAAAAAAATGTGTAATGATAATGAGTAATGCTATACCAATTTTTATATAAAAAATATTAAAAAACATAATAAGTACGGACAGCTTAAAAAACTATTTAAAATAGAAAAATGATCATTTTTGAATTTTATTTGTACCTGTATCCATGCGAGTATGTGAGGCATTGCTGAAATTTAGTTTATGTTGAATTTCAGAATTGAAGGGATCAGGATTCATGCAGTTGTTGAGGGATTTCAAAACTCCAACACTTTGGCTAATTGGCCTACCAAGCTTTCTTTTTTCCAAGTTTTTTGGGACTAATACATGACGAACATTCTCATCAACCAAAGGATAATTGTTTTCAGTTCCTTGATGTCGATTCTCAGAATTAGAGCGATCAATATCCAGTCTTCTTTTAAGAGATTGTAAACCCCCAAAGCTTTGACCAACCGGCATACCACGACTTATAAACTCTATGCTTGTTGGATTAGTACCTATTGGTGTGGTAGCTACTGATAGAACAAAAAAAGATTAATGATGATTAGTTATGATAAAACATATTTTATAATATAAAATAATTGAAAATGTACATGTATTATTCTTACCATTTGTAAGATTATATGAAGGAAATATTGGTCGTATTAAATGACTATGACTATCAGTAGGTGAAATTAGTTGACTTCCACCTGCGGATAAAAAAACAGTAAACATAGAGATTATATTTCAAAAAGCATTCAAACTTATTCACCAATTTCATATATGAGTGATAAAATGTTAAATGACAACTATATAGAAAGCTTACGATTAGAAATGTCAGACAATGCCTCTCTTTGGGGCTCAACTGAGATTATCGGATGCTTTTCCATCTCTTCACTTTTTTGTTGCTTTTGCTTTTTGCCAAATGATTTATTCATTTTGTTTCTATAAACAACAGACAAAGAATGAAGTGTGTTGCACAATAAGACAATATTGAAAGTAAAGATAAATAGCTTTTTAAAAGTACCCCTTAATTAGAAAATAAAGTGGTTATCCTAAGTGCACTAAAACTGCATTTGTAAAGAAACTTCTCACATTATATACGGAGTGAGTATTATATAGGAGGGCTATTCCAGTGAGTATGACAAAATTTTGGGGTAGTATGTAAGTATCAATTATACCCTGAGAAATTACACAAACCCCCCTCAAAAATATTAAAAAACAAACTTATATAACACATATATATCACAAATTTACAAATCTCACCCCTCCTGTATGATTCGCCCGCAATTTGTCTTGCCCGCAATTCGTCCTCCGCTCGATCGATGTCGCCGCACGAAGGTTTCTGATTGACGGCGACGGCGTTGGTCAAGGCGCACCGGAAAGCCTAGGCGACAAGCGATCCTTCTCCTGCAGGTAATTTCGTAATTCACTCTAGGTTTAATTTTGCGATCTTGTTCCTCGCGCCTTTTCCTGCATCTATCTCTAGGGTTTATTTTAGCGATCTTCTTCCAATTCCAATTCGCTAGATTTGTCTGTAATGCATCGATGCTTTGTTATCTGTTTGATTTTGATTGCGAAGAAAAATTATGGAACATTGATTTATCTTGATGCTTAATCGAATATTTCTATAATTTGGATGTTAATTGAAATAGTCTATCTCCAATTTATTATTCCCATCAAGTTCATTTAACTATTGATGCGTCTTTTCTTTCAATATTCACTGTATGAAACTCTGAAACAACTGTTTGTATGCTCAATAATCGATTCTCTATAAATATACATTTGATGATCTGTTGATATTTTTATCGGATAATGGGGTTCCATTGATTGATGGTATGATAGGAGTTGTAATTCCTGCTCGTACTTGGTTTGGAGCACTTATGTCTATTATTGGAGTTGAAATGCTTGAATGCAGTTGCTAACCACCAAATGTAAGTGTTACTTCAATGATTTTTTGAGATTTTACATTCACAAAGTAGTTGTAATAAATGATGGAGAAAGAAAATTCACACAAATAAATGCATATTTTGGGTGAACTATGTTATTTCTTCTAACTTGTCCAGTTTGCGAAACAAAAGAAGTTTGAGTAACCAACTAAGAATCATCATGTCTAGCTGACCCACAAATATGTGATCATTAAAATACCAAATGGAATACCATAGTTCCAAATAAAATTTTCTCAAAAAATCCTATTCTTTCTAACCACAATAGTTTAAACTGAAAAAAAAAAACAAATAGTGTACTGCGTGAAAAAAGATGACAGACTGAATACGATGCTAAACAATCCTTGTTGCCTATTTATCCAATTTCTCTTGTTTAATTTGCTTAATTCCCTTCGTAACAGACAATTGTATCTCTTCATCATTGGAGGTAGAGTCTAACAAACGTTTTTGTGGAGTGATGGATGTTGAAGAACTGTCACACACAGATTCCAAAGGCTTATCCTACATAATAAAAACGTAAAATAACATTATCATAAAAAGCAAACTCTCAAAATGAAAGTGAAATAGAAAAATAAAAAGTAAACTAAGGATAAAAAGAAATTTACCTCATTATTGCAATTCAAGCTGGTCACAATTTCAATTTCATTATTCAATTTGGAAGCAACCTCCTGAAATTTAAAGCAATTAATGTTATGAATTTGAGCTTTTGTCTATAGCTAATGTGATGTAGTTTCTACTTACATTATCATTTATGAGTGATAAAAACTGGGCGATGATATCTGTATCCTCTGATAATTGCTTTACTGTGAAAGTTCGTTTATCTTGATCAGTATCTACAGTTCTTTGGTCAACATCAATCCTGAATAAGCATTGTCTTTCAAACATTTTTCGAAAAGATTCAGGTAGTTGGCCCTGTTGAACATTATTTTGTATGAACATTATTTTACATCATCATAAAGTAGTAATCAATCTAATAACAAAATAACAACAAATTAGCTACCTCTGAGACATCGGCAAGAACTACGGGAGCAGACATTCCGAGCAAAGAAGATGCTGTCGCATCGAATAAAACAAAGTGTGTCTCAGCTAGATCTATATCATTCATATCAGTGACCAAGATCCTGATTTTGAACCTAAAAAAAATAGGTAGACAATTAGTTCAAATGAAGATAATGATTATAAATCCTTTTTATTTATATATATATATATATATATATATATATATATATATATATAAAATCAAATCCGTCAATTACCTAGGGATAGCATTGCCATAAGTTGTCTTGCATTTAGGACAAGTTTTACTGCTCTTTTCAAAGCCTTTAGCACACTTTATATTGCTACACCCATCATAGTACCAGGTGGCATGTGAATCCACATCCGATATGGTTGCCAATACGGAGTATACGCCAACCTAATAAAAATGATTATAGTAAAAAAGATTAATGTTGATTCAAGAATATTTAAATGAGTATAACCTTTATAAAAATTTAAGAATATTTATAATATACCTCTGTACATGTGAGCAAATCACCAATCGTCTTGAGTTCTTTTTTTTTTCAACCACAGCTCACTATTGATACGACTACTATCATTAGTGGTAATAGTCAAAGAACGACTAACCAATGAAGATCCAGTTTCACGCCTGTAAAAGTGATCTATGAAAATTAACATAACTATACAAATTTGTATAACAAATTCATAGATTCTTTTAAAGGTTTAGTGTTCATTTACTTGCTAAGATAATCTGCTACTTCAGGGAACGATACATTAATATGCATTATTGAAGCATGCTTCATAGTACTAACTTTGGTTTTCCCTGTATAAATATTATAAAATTCACTCACATGATAATATGCCTTGAATCAGAAACGTAATTGCAGTTTAAGTAAATATACATAAAAGATAACTTGGTATGTAGATAGCATTACAAACTGCAAAACCAAAATCACTGGGCCTTCCTCGTTTTGTCCCCTATTGTCAATATACTGTTTTAACTTATCTCCAAATGAGGCCCACAGGATGGCAGTCAACTCATTTCCACTGTCAAAATAGTAGAAAGTAATTATAGAATATATCTTAATTAGTCACAAAATATATTAATTAACCTTTAAAGAATAAAATCTTTGAAACACATACTCATTATCGATCAGCTGAACATCTAACTTTCTAGCATTAAACCTCTGCACAAAAGAGGTAAAATCACCTCTCCAATCACATCTATCAAATATTCAGCAAATGTAAGTAAATATCATAGTAGTAACTTTTGTTTTACCTGTATAAAGATAATCAATATAAGCGGGGGAAAAAATATGCGATTTGTAGTTCTCACCGACTACAAAATTCAAATTCAAACTCCCAATTGTTTGAAAAGGCGTGAACTCGAAACCGTTATCTGGAATTTTAACAGACTTGTTGACTTCAGACACGTCAGTCGCCAAACTCATACACAGTTTCCATTTGTGATTTAGTATCGCCTTTTGCAATGGTTGAACGCAGTTTTCTTTGACACCAAACTTTGAAATCTTTGGCATTTTTCCTTCTTGAAACTTATTTGTAAATTGGGAAGGCAATTTGCTAGGGATCGTTGCTTGGATTTTAGATCCCTGTATAAAATATTAAATATCATTAATTAATTAATTACTTAATTAATGAAATATTAATAACATGTGAAAATAAATATATGAGATCTATTACCTCCTGATCAACCAATATCAATTCAGTTGATTTTTTTCCGTATTGCCCAATCAGCTCCCATTGACGTAATATGCGGACATTGTAACGACCCCAACCCTAGGCACTAATTTTAATATCATGTTATATGCTTTTAATATTTATGTTAGATCGATGTGTTCATTTATGTCTTTAAATTCTTATTTTAAGATAAGTTGGGTAAGAAGTAAAATTGGAACCTCTTTGGAGTTAATTGGAAATTAAATAAAGAACCATGGGGAGTAATAAAAATAGAAAATAGATAAATAGTAAGAGGAGGTTAAAATGGGTAGAATAAATATTTAAAGAGAAGGGTTAATTTTAAAAGGGGAAAGCCTTAGATATTTTTCCATGGGGGGCCAAAAGTCTTACTTCCCCCATACCCCTCCATGTGTCCCTCACCATACTTCCCCCCTTACTTTCCTAACCTCCTCACTCTTCTTCTTCACTCTTCCTCTTCTTCCTCTCCAAATTCCATGGAAACATGATACTTGGAAGCCTCATTTCCTAAGCTCCTAGAGAAGTCAATTCTCCACCATTTTTAAATCCGAGAGTACTTTTGTGTTCGGGGTGAAGAGAGGAGCTCATCAAACTAAGAAGATCTTCATTCCATTCCATATTTGCTAAGTGAGTTATTATGACCCTTCTCTTCTTTAAATGTTCATGAGCTATGAAATATTGTTATTGTTGTTAAAATGGTTATTTGATACTTTGGGGAAACCTTCTTGGATTTGAGGATTTGGTTAGTGTTATAGAAATTGTTGTTGTTCTTGGAAGTGTGAAGAAAGCATGAAATGGGTGGGAAGTTAAGTGGTAAATATTCTAGGTCTATATGATCTTGGGTTTAGATGATTTAAGTTGAGGTATGTAAGGTTAGAAAATCCTTGTGGTGTTCATGAGATTAAGAAAGAAAAAGGGAAATAAAAATAAGTTGGAAATTCGAGTGTGCTGAAATTGGCCATGGGCGGTCGCCCATGGGGGCTGAGCGGCCGCCCATGTAGGCAGAATCTTGGAGTGCCTTGAAACCCATCTTGGGCGGTCGCCCAAGTGGCATGGGCGGTCGCCCATGTCACCAGACCTTCCCCAGTTTTCTCTTTTGATGATTTTTACTAATAACCTTGTGGAATGATCCCTAACCATTATAAATTAATAGAACCTAATCCAATTCGGATATGAATCAATCCCTTTCAACCTAGAGTAAAGTGGAGCCTTTGGGTCATTTAAGTAATGTGACTCCAACTTGATAAGATTAGCTTGAATCCCTATAGAGACCTTGTAATACATAATATTGTCCGGAAATTGGTTATTAAGCTGGATTTGTACTTCACCAATGTGGTTCGAACTTGGGAAGTAGATCACGAACTCTTATTGAGGCTATTCAAGGATGTGTAATGACCACGTAAGAATTGTCTATGATATGTTGTTATATTGCTTATCCCCTTTGTGGATTATTTAACATGTTATTATTGTATCCCAAGTATGGATTATCCGGTTGTATTGTTACCTCATTTGATTACATATTCATTGATTTTGTTATGAATAGTGTATTACTTAAATGTTACACTATGATGTTGGTTGAGCATGAGTATATTTTACCATGTGACTATGTTGCTTATCCCCTTTGTAGATTATATTTCAAGTAACTATTATGTGCTTGATAATGTGTTTAATCAGCTGATATTGGGGGTATAACATAATACGGTCAATTATGGAAGTGTGACCTAATGTGATCGGATTATGTTATACCTGTGACCGTCCCCTCCTGTGGCCACAGGTTGGGGTTATAGCATCTGTATTGAGCCAAAAGCCTTACAGAGTTGCTACTATCTTATTTGGTTCCCTGAGAAACGGGTCTTATAAGATGTGAGTATTGCTTAAGCGGCTGTTTGTAAGATTGGAGTATTATTATACCCAATGTTGTACGACTAATGTTCGAGACGGGAAAAGGTAAATCAAGGTAATGTAAGGTGTTCTGATTTTTCCAATGTGTTATATGCAACTTGTTATGTGTTGCATCTTATATGGCATATTCTTTGCATTCATAATAGCTTGCTTTGAGATTTATTCTCACCCCCTCTCCCTTTAATGTTTTAGATTCCGAGACAGGCGGACCGGCCAAGTAAGGACGGTGAGGAGTGGAAAGTGATAATGTGGGAAGTGTCGGGGTATATCTAGGTTGGCATAGAAAGTGTATGTTGGTATAATTCTTTTAAAGGGTTTGTATTCATAAACTTTAATTCTATTTTATATTTGATATCTTTTTGTAACTAAAACCGTTTATTACTTTCAAGGTTGGTCAACTCTTCCTCCAATGTGGAAAGAAGTAGAGTATTTTGAAATGGTTGTGTTTATGTTTGAAAATTAAATCAAGTTTTTGAAGTTTAGGACTTTTGGGTTAGTTTGAGGACGCTTCAGCTCGGGACACGTGTAGGTTCCGGGTCGGGGCCCTCACAGTTGGTATCAGAGCTCGGTTTAGAATTCTCGGGTAGAGTCTAGCTGAGTGAGAGTGTGCGATAACTTACGTCGAGTGTTTAATGCAGGAGTTTGTTCAATGACAGAAAATAATAACGACCAACCAAAGGATCAAGGAAATGTGAGCAATATGGAGAGATAGATTCCTCCACAATCATTTGAGGTATATTGCCTGTCTCCGGAGTTAGGATTCATACTTTTATAAATTCACGTTCATTCGTTCTCATGTGGCATTTCATTTCATTTTTATTTGCATAAATGGCCCGAGAGTTGCCTTATGTACTGGAGGTTATACTCAGATGGGAGAGTACCTCGAATCATCCTTGATTATCATGATAGTTGTGATTAAGTGGGCATGGATTGCCGGTGGATATGGTAAATATGCCAATCCGTGAATTATTGTTATATTGACCTGAATTGATGGAGTAGTTGTTGTGTTTGGGGAGGACTGTCGTAAGAAGCGAGTCTCCTTATCTATGTTGATTTGCCTCCGTGTGTGGTTGAGGCGGATAAGTCATTAATTGCTATTATGTCATATATGTGTAAATGTCGAAGGTATGGCCTAAGGAATGTGAAGGTTATTTGGGTTATGTGTTATAATTGATTAAAAGACACTTGAATTATCTCATGTACCGGTGGTAATTGAATTGGTGAGCTCTTAGTTGAGGTTAGGTGTATGGCCTAGTTAAGAGTGGTTCATGGTTATATAACTTGCGTGAGTATTTATGCATTGGTGTCTCATGGTGGAGACTAGATATTTGAGACTAGTATTGAAAGTGATAGTCTAAATGGGATTATATGGATTATAAAATATCGCGAGTACGAGATCTTATGGAACTAATATATCTTTGCCTTATGTGCTATAAGTATATTCTCTAATGAGAGACTGATGGTATTCTGGCTACTAATTTGAATAAGGAATCAGATATTCTTGTAGGTGGTATCACCCTATGAGTCGACTAAGTGGTGTTGTCCATGTGAGTTCAAAAATGGGTTTTCATCAGGTATCATACCAGGACATTGAGGCTTTGAATTTATATAAGGTACTATTTTAGTATTCGGATTCCTAGATAGAGGACACTAATTGGGATGATAGAATTGAGGATTCATTTTGGGAAACTATTTGATAAAGAAGATAATGAGCTTAGCGAATCTCCGTAAGGATAAATTATTACTATATTTAGAAAAGATGATACTTGGTGGTTATTTATAGATTATAGAGATCTCAAATTGGTAACTGTAAGAAATAAGTATTCGTTATCACTTGTTGATGATTTGCATGACTGATTTTAGAAACTAGTAGAATACTCAATGGTTATTAGTTGAATTTCGGGTGTTACAATTACAATGAATATTTGTTCTAAGGATATACTTAAGACAACATTTGTATTTGATATGACCGTTTTGAATTGTGGTTGTGTATTAGTTATGGAAGTGAAAATATGGTAAATGTGAAGACGTATAGTAGATGTAGTTATTGGTGACTTATAGGATCAACTTCAGGAATTGGTAAAATATGTATATGGTTTGTTTTGAGAGATGATTATCATTAGTTGAGAAAATAAAATGAGGATAAATCTTATTGGAAGACAGGATACTTTAGGATGATTACACCGTATAGGTTGACTTAGTTGCGTGACTCATATAAGGGATTGGTGTGATGCTCGGAAGATATTGACGTTATACGGATTTTGAGTTGTTGATGGTTATAGGGAGGTAAGTTAGATTATACCGTTAATGTTTAAATTAAATTTAGGGATGATTGATCTATGTGAGTTCCAATTATATTTTCTTATTTAGAAATCATGGTATTTGATCGGAAACTAGATGTTTACAATATGTTGTTGCTAAGTACAATACCAATATCAAAGGTGGTGAATTGATGGCCCAAACTAGATAAAAGTGTTGAATATTCAACTTGAGGAATTATTGAATTGAAGATGATTTACCAAATTTATTATCTTAAGAATTGTGTTTTAGTGTTATTTATAGAAGATAGTATTAGTATTATGAGATTGTGTTTTCTTATAGAGAATTTAACTAAGTATAAATATTATGAGTGGTGGCTACACTATAACTAGAGGTCAAACAAGAATACTATGTTAGAATTGTTTTACATGTGCTTTAAACTTTTGAATTGTATATTGAACCCCTGTATGAGCAATTGTACCCTTCGGGGATAGTTTGATTTGTTGAGGTCGGTAAACCGTTTTTGTGCACAATAATGTCTGTGAGTAATTTAACTATCTACCACTGGTGTGGGACGGTTGTAGATAATTAAATCACTCGAGTTATTTTGTTAGCTTATCAATCTTTTGAAATTTCTTAAAATTGTGAGTGGTTTAGTTAATTAAAACTGGTATGGGACAATTTTAAATAAATAAACCATTCGAGTCTCATTGGATCTCTTTTTATCTATCCTTTGAAATTCTGAAAGATGTTGTAATTTTTAGAAAGACTTGGTATTCTAAAGATATAATTTGTACAGAAGCAAGTAGAAAGGCAACCTAGTTCCCCTATAATGATTAATTGTATTAAAGTTTTGGATCCGAGAAATGATTTGATAAATTGTGGGGTTATTAATGTGGAGGTCGCAGTAGACTCGGTTTTTGTATTGGAGTTGGACCAGCTCCGTTGTGGGCGGCCAACCATTTGATTTGAATATTGATCTGTCACTGGACCTGAGCATAATTAGAGCATTGAAGTATGATGTATAGTCGACTAGTATCCCGTTTATGGGAATCAGGGTCTTATTAGCATGTTTACATTTATTATTTCATAGACAGTTATTTAATGTTTGTATCATGAGAAATGAGGATGAGATAATTGAAATAACTCGTTTCAAGCGAGTCAAGACATAAGATGGTCTGGTCATAAATGTGAAAATAGAAATTGAACGTTAGAAACTTTATTAAAATATCTAGAGTTCTAGATTGAGCTGAGAGTATTATCACGATGGATTTTGTGATTGGGTTACCTTGGAAGTAAAAAGGAGTATGTCGTTTTGTTTATAGAAAGATGATTTGTATTTTCTACTCAATATATATTTGGATGAGATATTTATTGATAAAGTCCTCATAAATCTTAGGAGATAGTTTGATTGTATAAATCCCATAGTATTGAATGAATTGGATAGACATCTTTTGGAAAGATCATTTTGGAATGTAGGAATGCTATTGAGTTTAACCTTGTGAAAATTTGAGGAATCATTACTTATTATTGAGGATATGCTACGGACATGTACGATCGATTTTAGTAGTCGATGGGACGTGTGATTACCAGTGGTTGGGTGCGTATAATAGCAGTTATCATTCTAAGCATTGAGATAAAACCGTATGAGGCATTGTTCAGGAAGAAAATATCGATCTCTAATTTGTTGGGGTGAGGTTGGAGAAGCAAGGCCTAAGATAAATTGGCGCCAAAATTTGTTAATCCATTTGAAGTTTTAGAAAAGGTGGGTGATTTGACTCATAGACTGACTTGGAGCAGCTTATAGATTATTTAAAGTTTTAAATGCAATATTGTAATGTATTTGGTGACATAAGTTGTAATACTTTCATTTAATTATATTGTTATTGAGGTCGTGAAAATTCGGGTTAGTGATATTTGTAAGGTACTCTTGGAACATTAAGTTGTAATATCGTATCATTAATGGAATTAGAATTTTGGGGAAGAAATCACAACATTGAAGAGACTATTTGGGAATTGGAGTCTGAGATATACATGTAACTGAGGCGGGTTGAACAATTAGGTAAGTGACAATCAAATTCGGGACGAATTTTCTTTAAGGGGGAGTGAGTGTAACGACCCCAACCCTAGGCACTAATTTTAATATCATGTTATATGCTTTTAATATTTATGTTAGATCGATGTGTTCATTTATGTCTTTAAATTCTTATTTTAAGATAAGTTGGGTAAGAAGTAAAATTGGAACCTCTTTGGAGTTAATTGGAAATTAAATAAAGAACCATGGGGAGTAATAAAAATAGAAAATAGATAACTAGTAAGAGGAGGTTAAAATGGGTAGAATAAATATTTAAAGAGAAGGGTTAATTTTAAAAGGGGAAAGCCTTAGATATTTTTCCATGGGGGGCCAAAAGTCTTACTTCCCCCATACCCCTCCATGTGTCCCTCACCATACTTCCCCCCTTACTTTTCTAACCTCCTCACTCTTTTTCTTCACTCTTCCTCTTCTTCCTCCCCAAATTCCATGGAAACATGATACTTGGAAGCCTCATTTCCTAAGCTCCTAGAGAAGTCAATTCTCCACCATTTTTAAATCCGAGAGTACTTTTGTGTTCGGGGTGAAGAGAGGAGCTCATCAAACTAAGAAGATCTTCATTCCATTCCATATTTGCTAAGTGAGTTATTATGACCCTTCTCTTCTTTAAATGTTCATGAGCTATGAAATATTGTTATTGTTGTTAAAATGGTTATTTGATACTTTGGGGAAACCTTCTTGGATTTGAGGATTTGGTTAGTGTTATAGAAATTGTTATTGTTCTTGGAAGTGTGAAGAAAGCATGAAATGGGTGGGAAGTTAAGTGGTAAATATTCTAGGTCTATATGATCTTGGGTTTAGATGATTTAAGTTGAGGTATGTAAGGTTAGAAAATCCTTGTGGTGTTCATGAGATTAAGAAAGAAAAAGGGAAATAAACTATGTAAAAATAAGTTGGAAATTTGAGTGTGCTGAAATTGGCCATGGGCGGTCGCCCATGGGGGCTGAGCGGCCGCCCATGTAGGAAGAATCTTGGAGTGCCTTGAAACCCATCTTGGGCGGTCGCCCAAGTGGCATGGGCGGTCGCCCATGTCACCAGACCTTCCCCAGTTTTCTCTTTTGCTGATTTTTACTAATAACCTTGTGGAATGATCCCTAACCATTATAAATTAATAGAACCTAATCCAATTCGGATATGAATCAATCCCTTTCAACCTAGAGTAAAGTGGAGCTTTTGGGTCATTTAAGTAATGTGACTCCAACTTGATAAGATTAGCTTGAATCCCTATAGAGACCTTGTAATACATAATATTGTCCGGAAATTGGTTATTAAGCTGGATTTGTACTTCACCAATGTGGTTCGAACTTGGGAAGTAGATCACGAACTCTTATTGAGGCTATTCAAGGATGTGTAATGACCACGTAAGAATTGTCTATGATATGTTGTTATATTGCTTATCCCCTTTGTGGATTATTTAACATGTTATTATTGTATCCCAAGTATGGATTATCCGGTTGTATTGTTACCTCATTTGATTACATATTCATTGACTTTGTTATGAATAGTGTATTACTTAAATGTTGCACTATGATGTTGGTTGAGCATGAGTATATTTTACCATGTGACTATGTTGCTTATCCCCTTTGTGGATTATATTTCAAGTAACTATTATGTGCTTGATAATGTGTTTAATCAGCTGATATTGGGGTATAACATAATACGGTCAATTATGGAAGTGTGACCTAATGTGATCGGATTATGTTATACACATGGCAAATCCCCTCCTGTGGCCGCGGGTTGGGGTTATAGCATCTGTATTGAGCCAAAAGCCTTACAGAGTTGCTACTATCTTATTTGGTTCCCTGAGAAACGGGTCTTATAAGATGTGAGTATTGCTTAAGCAGCTCACTGTAAGATTGGAGTATTATTATACCCAATGTTGTACGACTAATGTTCAGACGGGAAAAGGTAAACCAAGGTAATGTAAGGTGTTTACAGTTTTTCCAATGTGTTATATGCAACTTGTTATGTGTTGCATCTTATATGGCATATTGCTGCATTCATAATAGCTTGCTGAGATTTATTCTCACCCTTCTCCCTTTAATGTTTTAGATTCCGAGACAGGCGGACCGGCCAAGTAAGGACGGTGAGGAGTGGAAAGTGATAATGTGGGAAGTGTCGGGGTATATCTAGGTTGGCATAGAAAGTGTATGTTGGTATAATTCTTTTAAAGGGTTTGTATTCATAAACTTTAATTCTATTTTATATTTGATATCTTTTTGTAACTAAAACCGTTTATTACTTTCAAGGTTGGTCAACTCTTCCTCTAATGTGGAAAGAAGTAGAGTATTTTGAAATGGTTGTGTTTATGTTTGAAAATTAAATCAAGTTTTTGAAGTTTAGGACTTTTGGGTTAGTTTGAGGACGCTCCAGCTCAGGACACGTGTAGGTTCCGGGTCGGGGTCCTCACAGACATTAACGCTGGATTGTTTAGTTTTCTTGTCAATTGATTTGACAGCAATCATACGGCTTGTAGCCATAACCTATATTGTAAGTCAATGAAATACATAAGAATCTTAATATTAAAGCAAAACTAAACGAAGCTTATATTTTATGGTAATCAATTGACGCCTAGATTGGTGTTATTTCAATCAGTTATGGAGTCTAATATTCTGTTGGAATTGTTGAAGCATTATTGAGTGGATATAGAATTCAAGACTATTTAGGCACTGAACCTAAGTCCACAGTTCTCACAACAGTTGAGGATTATTGATAGTTTCTTTCGTTGTTTGATTAATATTTTTGTCTGATTATGAGTTGGTAACGTGTTATTTGTTTTCAATAGTTATTTGAAAGTTTCTTTCGTTGTTTGATGGTTACTATTCAATTAAATTGGTTGTGAATGGTTTATCATAACTGCACTTTTTAGCTGTATCATATTGAGTAAAAATCCTAATTTTCCCATTAGCTTTTGTTTTCAGTTCCATTGTTCACTGTGAGAGAATCCGTTGTGAAGGTAATTTTCCCATTACCTTAAATATTCTTCTCAATTGTTATTGCAATTTGAGGCAGGTAGGTTCTGTAATGGGTTTAATTATACTGTTAGACATCCTTGATTGGTTGTTTATGGAAGAAAAAATTCTAGAGGCAGTTGGTTTGTTCAAGAAAATGATTAGATTGGGTTGTAGGCCTCCTGTTGTTAATCCTGGAACTGTGATTAGTGGGTTGTTTAGCTTGCAACACTGCCCTTGGTCTTAGGTTGCACGAGGAAATGGTGAAAGGGGATGGTGGTTTAGGTTTTGTAGAATGCACATTTTATTGTGTTATAGCATGATTATTGGCAGCTTATATAAAGATGGGTTGGTTGATAAAGCCAAAAATCTCTTTTTGGAGATGAAGGGTAAAAAAGTTGCTCTAGATGTGGTTGTTATAGTTCTTTAATCTATGGTTTTTGTTATTCAGATTAGTGAAGGAGGGGAAAAGGCTTGTTTAATGAGATGATTGATGAAGGTATCCGTCCCAATGTTGTAACTGGTAACATATTGATCAATGCGCTTTACAAAGAAGGGAAGGTCAAAGAAGCGAGTGGGTTGTTTGAATTGATGGGTCTGAGAGGTGAAAAGCCTAATGTTTTTTTGTACAACACATTGATGTATGTATTGTGTTTAGAGGGTAGGATGCAAGGGAGCTGTTAAGTTCAATGGTGGCTTGGTAGAAACATCATATATATTCCCCTCTTGGTTTTGTTTTGGTTCATTTTAACTTTATATATTCCCCTCTTGGTTTATCTACGTGAGATATATATTGAATGCCCCTTTACTTGCAATTTAAGGCGGGTAGGTTCTGTAATGGGTTTAATTATACTGTTAGACATCCTTGATTAAGGGGTTGTTTATGGAAGAAAAGATTCTAGAGGCAGTTGGTTTGTTCAAGAAAATGATTATATTGGGTTGTAGGCCTCCTGTTGTTACTCTCTAAATTAAGTTCACAAAGTGAAGTTTGAAGGTGAACTGTGGGATGAACTGGTATATAGCTCAAGCCAGAATTCACACATGGTTCAAAGGGCTACTCGCTTATGGGACTCTCTGTTATCTCGTAAAAGTAAGTACTAACATCTTATAGTTCCCCTAAAATTTGGTTAATTTTAAGTTTTAACTGATTGTGTTCTATATTCCCAAATTGGATCGTACTAATTAAATTATATGAACTGATCATGCTTTTCGAGTGTTACTAATATGTTTTTCTATCTATTTATAGGAGAAGTTTGTTGTTGGCTTCTGGTATCATTGTTGCTGGTGGGAGTGCTGCTGCATACTTGCAGTCACGGAGTAGATATAGAAGGCCTGATTCTGTTGATCACTGCAATGGACTTGGAGATAATGAGGATGAATCTGAGTCGGGTGATGGAAACAATACTATTATAAAGAAAAGTAGGCTTCAGAAAGGAGGATTGAGGTCTCTCCAGGTCCTAGCTGCAATTCTGTTATCCCATATGGGACGAATGGGTGCAAGGGACCTGCTGGCTTTAGTAGCTGTAGTGGTAATCCCCTTATTTTGAACAACTCGAAGCTCACCAATTTAACATTCTATCATTTCCCCTAATTTTTGACGTACACGAGGCTTATGTCTTTCTGCAGGTGCTACGAACTGTTGTAAGTGATGAGTGGATTTTATACATATCATTTTACCTATGTTTCCGAATGCTTTATATTGATTTTGATGTATTTAGATTAGTTTTTGATGTATTTGAGAGAAATTATGTTATGTGAGGTTGTGTGGGAAAACAATACACATTAAGGGTAGTTTTGTCATTTTCTTTGTATTTGGTGGTGGAATCTCATGGTGCCGACGAGTGCAAGTCAATTGTAATTGAAAAAGGTCAAACATGGTCACAGGACGAAGCTCGGAGTCAAACATGGTCAAGGGACGAAGGCCAGTCAAAGCTGAGTCAAAATGGGGCAATTCTGCATTTGGTACGAGTGGAGCACGAATGAAGAAGGCCAGAGTACGACTTGGGAACGAATGAAAAATCAAGGCACAAGGAAGAAGAATTGATCAGAACGACTGGGCATAGGGAGCACGACTCATGAGCACGAGTGGCGACCAAGGCAATCTCCAGCAAAGCTACTCAGAACGAATGGAGGGGTCTAGCACGACTCGTTTTCACGACTTGGACTGAAGGGCACGACTCGTGCTACTTAGCACGACTCGTGCCAGGACGCGTATTGTGACGTCAGCACGACGTTTGGAACAGATTTGCAAGGATTTTAATTATTTTGTTTCCTAGTTTATTAAGGACTGATCTAGGGACTATATATATTCCCTTTAGGATTATTATTAGGCACCTTTTATTTTTGAGTTTTCTTGCTTAGGTTTTTCAAGGTTTGGAAGAATTTATTTTTCAAGGTTTTCGCAATTTTCCTCAGGTTTGATGTATTGTGGTTATTCATATTTTGTGATGTCAATCCTGAATATGAGTAGCTAAGTTCTTTGTAGTTCACGGATTGGTGTAGCCCGTATTTGATCTTTATGCTAAATCTTTAATCTTCTTTTAATTGCGGTTTTTGTTCATCCTAATATTTTTAATTTATATTTGGTACGATTCTTGTATTTGCGTGAGGAATTGTGCATGAACACTATTAGGGTGATTGGACTCGATTGACGATCTTGCGTGAATCGATTGAGTCTAGGTTTCATTAATTCTTTTGTGCTTAATGAATTGAGTTGTTGTCAATTTGATCTTGCGTGATAATTGATAACTACTCAATAATAGAATTGCAACCCGGCCATCTAACCGTCCCAATTCTTACAAAAGCGAAGAAACCCGAAAACACAATTAATATTTTTATCATTCAAAAGCATAAGGACAAAATATGTGGTGAACCCAATCCGTGGACTAGTTGTCTAATCCTTGAATTACTTTTGCAAATTTGCTCATTTGTTACTTTAGTTATTTAAATTTCTTTTAGTAATTAGTTTTTAATCAATCAAAATCAAAAACCCTTTTCTAGTTACTTTTAGCATTAATTAAATTTATTTGTTAAAACACACGAGTCTCTGTGGTTCGACCCTTACTATTGTACATTGCTACTTCGGTGACTTGTACACTTGCAAGGTTTTATTACACAGTGGAATTTTCTCCATCAAGTTTTTGGCGCCGTTGCCGGGGACTTGTTGTGATTTTTAACAAGTTTATTTAATCGGTGCATGTTTGGTCGCCGGTCATTGGATCCTAATCTGGTTCCTTTGAACGACGATATAGACAAAGTTGAGAGAGGCATTCCCTCTACTCAAGTGAGCGAGACTGATTCTGAAACTTCTGTCACCGAGACAGAGGTAACTTTGAGTGAATTAGAAACTTCTTCCACCTAGGGAGAAGTATTTGCATTTGATATGGCTTTGCAGGCACCTACTATGGATGCCTTCTCTAGGCCGCGGGTGGACACGTCTGTGTCATGCATTGTGTTGAATGAGGCAACAAAAAGTTACGAGGTAAAAGGCCATCTGTTTAACATGATCCCTCAATTTCATGGCCTCCCCTCTGAAGATTCTTTGAACTTCTTGAGGGAATATATGATGATTGTGTCGAGTTTTCCATTGAGAGAGGGTGTGACTGATGAGCACTTAAGATTGAAATGTTTTCCCTTTGCTTTGAGGGATAATGCTAAGAAGTGGCTCATGTTGCTCCCACCTAGGAGAATTAATACTTGGGATGAATTACATGACATATTTTTGAGAAAATACTTCCCACATGCTACGTTAGCCACTTTTAGACAGAAAATTATAGGGTTCACACAGGACTCTTTTGAGGCATTTCATGAAGCATGGGACAGATTTAAGATGCTTTTGGTGCAATGTCCCCACCATAATTTTCCTTTGCCTTTATTGCATCAAACTTTCTATGGGGGATTGACACAAGCCGATCAGGCTATGGTTGATAATGCAGCCGGAGGCTCTTTAGGAGCCAAAACTGCGGAAGAGACCCAAGATCTTTTTGAGAGATTATCATCTAATTCGCAACAAAAGGGGTCAAGGGGTAAAACCAATAGTGTTGAATGGAATAGGAATGAATGATGAGCTTGCCAAACAAATTGCACTTTTAAATCAAAGATTTGATACGTTGGCCATGAATAATACTTCCAATTATGCTTCCAATGTGTCATCGGTTGGTAATGTCATGCATGATAGTTGTGTAACTTGTGGATCTAACACTCATTCTTATGAAGTTTGCCCCTCCACTAGTCCCCATTTACATAATTATGAGCAGGTACAGGCAATGCAAGCATATATGCAGAGGTTCCCACAGAACAATCCATTTTCATAGACATACAATCCTGGATGGGGGAAGCACCCTAATTTTTCTTGGGGAGAAAATAAACAGCCGAATAAACCCCTCCATCCCCAACCACCACCGCAGGGACCTTATGAAAGGAAAAGAGAGCCTTGGGAAGAGGCGATGGATCGGATGAGAGCGGAGCAACTCTAAGCGAGGGCAGAACAGCAGCAAGCAAACAACAATCAAGCTGCTGCAATGAAAAAGTTGGAGACCCAAATGGGTCAATTGGCGGAGGCATTACAGGGACCACACTGGGTACGTTCCCTAGCCAAGGGGAGTAAGCCAAGGCCATCTTCATCCTACGTGGTGGCAAACAGGTAGACAATCAGGTAGCTTCTCCTTCTTCTCCTCCTACACCCCCTCTTGTTGATTCTCCTGCTGTGGAAAACCCGAATGTGGAAAATGTGATTGTTGAGGATGTTGTGTCTGAGGATGAGGGTACTAATGGATTGGGGCATAATGTGAATGTAGAAAAGTCCAACCCCAAACCATATGTGCCCCCTGTTCCTTTCCCTGGTAGATTTTTAAGGAACAAACTTGATCACCAAATGAAAGAATTGATTGACATGTTTTCAAAAGTTAATATAAATTTGCCTTTGTTAAATGTGATCAAGAATGTTCCCGCGTATCCCAAATTCTTCAAGGAAATTAATTCTAAGAAAATTCAGTATGGGAAAGATGATAAATTGGTGTTGGGTGAGAATGTGAGCGCTGTAGTCAAACATAGTCTCCCACCGAAAATGAAAGACCCCGGGAGTTTCCTAATTTCCATTACTTTGGGGGATTCTCACACGGTGAGAGCTATGCTTGATCTTGGGGCAAGCATTAATCTGTTGCCTTATTACATGTATCTTGAGTTGGGTTTACCGGAGCTAAAACCCACTATGATGGCCTTACAACTCGCTGATCGGTCCATTAAAAGACCATTGGGCATCGTAGAAGATGTTTTAGTTCAGGTCGGGTCATTGATCATTCCTGTGGATTTTGTGGTTTTAGAGATGCCTCGCGGTGAGGGTAGTCGCCGTGATTCACCCATTTTGCTTGGGAGACCATTCATGGCAACGACCAACACCGTAATCAATGTTGCTAGTGGCACTCTCTCCATAGTATGCGCCATGAAAAAAAAATTGAAATAAATGTTTTTGAGGTAATGAAAAATGCGGTAGGTCATAATGAGTCTTGCATGTTTGTAGATGAGTTTGATGAGGTCGATGATTGTGTGCGTGAAATGGCATGGCATGAGAGAGATTGTGAGGAGTTAGAGTCATTAATTTTAATGGGCGGTGAGAAACCTAGGGATAATGCGGATGCTCAACTGATGGCTGTGGATAAGGCCGACGAGCACCATCCTAGTGATGGCCCGTTTCACCCGCTAAGCCACTTCAATGAGAAGTTGGCGCCCTCTATTGTGATTCCCCCAATCCTTGAGTTGAAAGTTATCCCGTCAAATTTAAAATATGCATTTTTAGGAGAGGGAGAGACTTTACATGTCATAATTGCATCTGATTTGTCCACGGAACAAGAGGCCCAATTGATTGTTGTTTGGTGTGAATATAAAGAGGCCATTGGGTGGACATTAAAGGATATTAAGGGAATTAGTCCCACGATGTGCATGCACAGAATTCATCTCTTGGATGGTGCTAAACCGTCTAGGGAGAGACAAAGGAGGCTGAATCCTCACATGGAGGAAGCCGTGAGAAAAGAGGTCCTTAAATTGTTAGATGTGGGTATTATTTACCCGGTGGCTGAAAGTGAATGGGTAAGCCCGGTACAAGTTGTACCAAAAAGATCGGGCATCACTGTAGTTCAGAATGAGAAAGGTGAGGATGTGCCCATGAGAGAAGTGACCGGTCTTAGGATGTGTATTGACTTGAGAAAACTAAATGCTGCGACCAAGAAAGATCACTTTCCTTTGCCTTTTATTGATCAGATGTTAGAAAGATTGGCCGGTCACTCTTACTATTGTTTTCTTGATGGCTTTTCGAGGTATAATCAAATTGCCATTGCACCTGAAGACCAGTCCAAGACCACCTTCACATGCCCTTTTGGCACATACGCATTTAGGGGGATGCCCTTCGGGCTTTGCAATGCACCTGCGACATTTCAAAGGTGCATGACCTCCATTTTTTCGGATATGATTGAAAGGTGTGTCGAGGTCTTTATGGATGATTTTTCTGTTGTAGGAGATAGTTTTGATGATTGCTTAAAGAACTTGGAATCTGTTTTGAAAAGATGTTGTGAAACCAACCTGACGTTAAGTTGGGAAAAGTGCCATTTTCTTGTAAAGCATGGGATTGTGTTGGGTCACATTGTGTCAAGTAAGGGGATTGAGGTCGATAGGGCCAAAATTGATGTGATTGCTAAATTACCTCCCCCAAATTCAGTCAAGGGTGTGCAAAGTTTCCTAGGGCAAGCGGGTTTCTATAGGCGATTTATAAAAGATTTTTCAAAAATTTGTAAGCCTTTATGTAATCTGCTTGCCAAGGATACGGAGTTCATTTTTAACCAAGAGTGTGTTGATGCTTTCAATTTGCTTAAGAAAAAGTTGACATGTGCCCCCATTCTTTCTAGTCCCAATTGGTCTCACCCTTTTGAGATCATGTGTGACGCCTCGGACTTTGCTATTGGGGCTGTTTTGGGACAAAGGGTAGACAAATTGCCTTCCGTGATCCATTATGCTAGTAGAACACTTAATGATGCACAACTGAATTATACCACAACTGAAAAAGAATTTTTGGCTGTTGTGTTTGCATTGGAAAAGTTTCGTTCTTACTTGCTTGGGTCAAAGGTGATAATTTATTCTGACCATGCTGCATTGAAACATTTATTGAATAAAAAGGATGCTAAACCTCGTTTGTTGAGGTGGATGTTATTGTTACAAGAATTTGATGTTGAGATCCGAGACAAAAAGGGGAGTGAGAATGTGGTAGCGGATCATTTATCGCGGCTTGAGGACTATTCGTATCTTAATATCGAGGAGAATGTGATTCCGGTTAATGAAAATTTTCCGGACAAACAACTTCTTGCCATACATGTCCAAGAGCCGTGGTATGCAGATTTTGTCAATTACTTGGTGTCCAATATGATCCCACCACAGTTCACCTATGACCAAAAACGTAAGTTTAGGTCCGATGTGAAACACTATATTTGGGTCGATCCTTATTTGTGGAAAATTTGCCCGGAGAAAGTTGTGAGGAGATGTGTCCCGGACCACGAGCAAAGTAGTGTGTTGAGATTTTGTCATGAACTCCAATGTGGGGGTCATTTTAGTGGCCAAAAGACCGCTAGGAAAGTGCTTCAATCGGGTCTTTATTGGCCCACTTTGTTTAAAGATGCTCAAGAGTTTTGCCATAGGTGTGATAGATGTCAACGGTCCGGGAACATAGGAAAGAGAGATGAGATGCCCTTGCAACGTAATCTTATTGTTGATATATTTGATGTGTGGGGCATTGATTTTATGGGCCCTTTTCCCCCGTCCCATGGTTACTTGTACATACTTGTTGCTGTTGATTATGTTTCAAGGTGGGTGGAGGCAATTGCCACCCGAACTAACGATGCTAATGTTGTTTCCAAGTTTGTGGTTGATAACATTTTCAGCAGGTATGGAGTGCCGCGGGCAATTATCAGTGATCAAGGGACCCACTTTACCAACAAGAGGTTCAATGCAGTTTTGAAAAAGTATGGGGTGGTGCATAAGCTGGCTACAGCATACCATCCTCAAACTTCAGGACAGGTGGAGGTGAGTAATAGACAGATAAAGGGTGTTCTTGAGAAAACAGTGCGTCCCAACAGAAAAGATTGGGCATTAAAGTTGGGGGATGCATTGTGGGCATACATAACGGCATACAAAACACCCATTGGAATGAGTCCGTACAGGATAGTGTATGGGAAGGAATGTCACCTCCCGGTGGAGTTGGAACACAAGTCATATTAGGCTGTGAGGGAATTGAACATGGATTTGAATGCCGCGGGAGAAAAGAGATTGCTTGCACTGGATGAGATTGAGGAGCTCCGACAAGATAGTTATGAGAGCGCAAAATTGTATAAAGAGAGGACCAAACGATATCATGACAAAAATTTGAAGCCCAAGTTCATAAGACCGGGTATGAAAGTCCTTCTCTTCAACTCTCGTTTAAAGCTCTTTCCGGGCAAGTTAAGTTCTAGATGGTCAGGCCCATATGATGTGGTGCGTGTGTATCCGCACGAAGCAGTTGAACTCAAAAATCCAAAAGATGGGAACGTCTTTAAAGTAAATGGGCATCGAGTGAAACCATATTATGAAGGGGTGTCAATTTTGGAAGACATCAATGAGATCGACGTGATTGAGTTGGTGGACCCGGAGGCGGCCACCTAATTCCATTGGGCATAACGTCGAGCTTAACGACTATAACCAAAGCGCTAATTGGGAGGCAACCCAATGTAGGTAACATTTACTGCTTTCCGTATTTTCTTTCCCGTTATTATCATCGTTGCAATTGGATTGTGTTGTGTTTTCTTGGTTCATGCCATGAGGACATAGCATGGTTTAAGTGTGGGGGTGGTGGTAATTATTAAAAAAAAAATATGAAATTTTCCTCTTTTATTGGTCTTTTATTTCGTAAACGTGTCGAACTACGGTGACCTGAGCCTATTCTTGTGGGTAGTCCGCCCACATTAATGGGGACGTAGGCAACGAAAGTGCGGTCAAAATGTGTGTCAATTTCGACATGCAAATTGTCTAGCCAAAGACATTAAAAAAGGGCGGCTTACCGGGAGACAACCCGGATTTGTATTTGTATTTTGTATTAAACTGGTGCTACTGAAGGGTATTTTTCTCTGTTTAATGATGTGCAGGAAAGCGCGGCGTGGAAAGAGCAAAAGTCCTGGGCCTAAAAAAAAAAATTGAAAAATTTGAAAATTGGCCCAGGCAGAGCACGACTCGTGCTCCTGAGCACGAATGGGAGCACGAGTGGGAGGAGTGCCATTCTTAATCAGAACGACTTGGGGGGTCTGTCACGAGTCGTGGGCACGAATGGTTTCAAAGGGCACGACTCGTGCTAAATGGCACGACTCATGCCAAAATTAAAATTGCACCATCAGTTTTCCTAAAAACCCTTCAGTCGTGCCCCCTCTTCACAAATTCTAGCCGCCCCCTTTGTTCTCTCTACCCTAAATTCAAATTCCTTCTTCCTCTCTCTAAAAACCTTCCATCCAAACCTCCATTAATCTTGCAAATCTCTACCCCTAACCCACAAAACCCTCTTCTTTACCCCATTTTAACCTTATAATCCGAAAATCTTGCCCCAATTTTCATCCATTGTTGGTAATCTAGTGAAGGAAAAATTTGAACTTTGAAGGTGGTGTGGGTTTGTCGATTGCTTGGAGTGGAGTGCAGATTAGAGCAAATTTCGTTGAAGTGTGGTACTACATTGATCTTCTCCATCTTTTTCGACCTTCTTCTCAAGTTCCGGCGAATTTTCCGGCCAAACTCCGGCCAATTTTTCCGGCGACCTAAACTGTTTGAAGGTAATATCTGTTTCTACTCCTCCTTCGATTTGTGGTTGTGTTGGTTGTTGATTGGTGGTATTAGAGGAAGGTTAGGATTGTTTGGGTTTTATTTGTTGCAAAGTTTTGTGGTTGTTTTAATTGATTGAGTATGGGAAGAACAAAAGATAAAGGGGGTAAAGGAATTGATGCTCCTCCTAGAAAAAAAGGAACATTGTTATTGAGGAGCCCCCTCGAGTTCCCGACGATTTCATGGGCTTAACTAAGTTAACGGACTCTCAAAATAATAAATGGAGAAACTTGGCAAATGGAAGGGTGGTTCAAGTAACTAGATTTTTATGTGTGGAAACATTGCAGAAGTTGGGTCTGTATGATTTGGTTGCGGGTTTGTTGAATAACATCGGATTGGGTGGATTTCTAGGCAAGAGTGTGGGGTATACAAGAGGGTGACACTTGAATTTTTGGCAACCTTGGAAAGGAGGGAGGAAAATGGAGTATGGAGTGTTCATTTTAATATGAATGATATCACAAGGACTTTGTCATATGCAGCAGCTAGGGAGTATTTGGGTGTGAGTGAGCCAAGGGGAGAGTGGTCTGAGAGGGATAGAACTGTTGAGACATTCTTCTTTGAGTTGACGGGCAAGTATATGCAGAAGCCCTATGTGGTGATGAAGACCCTTTCCCATCCGGCGTGGAAATTGCTTTATAGAGGGTTATCGATGACGTTTTATGCGAACGGGGAGCCGGCTCAGATGAACGCCTTGCAGTTCGCGACTATGGAGTGTGCTTTGTCTTCCAATACTGTGATTCCGGATTGGGTTGACTTATTTTTCAGGAGATGTGAAGCTTTGGGAGTCAATGGGAATGGAAACATTCCGGTGGGTGGCATGGTGACTTTATTGGTGGAAAATTTTGTCCGTAATCACCCTAGATCGGTAGGCAATGCGGAGGGGCCTCTATTTTATGATCGGTTCTTTCTATACCGATATGACACCTTTGAGAGGATCTCGGGCCAGAATGATGCCTTGACGTTTAATTATGGTGGTGTTAGGAGTTTCCGGTGTGCGCAGGGGGTGGTCTTTCCTTATGGCCCGTATGCGCGAGATTGGAGGATGCCATATGTTGCAGACATGACATTGCGTGACTTGAAGAGAGATATGGGTGAGATAGTGAGTGACGAAGAGGAGGAGCAGCATGAGCAGCAGGGTGATGAGCAGCAGGGTGGTGATGACCATCAGATGAGAGGGCAGTTTCAGGCTGGGACGAGTGGAGGCTATGCAGGCCTTGGTCAGGATCAGTCAAGTATGGCAGGAGCGTTTGGTAATTGGGGTGATATGAGAGCATATTTGGATGCTCAATACTAGAGAGATGCAGAAGAGCGGGAAAGGAGATATAGAGAGGAGTGTGAGGCTCGGGAGGCGCAGAACTTGATGTGGCGCACTCATTTTGATTATGTGGATAGGCGTTGGGACGCTCAGGACGATAGATTGGAGGCTTTGGAAGACAGGCTAGATACTACGAATAGAATGGTATATCAGCAGCAACTTTGGATGCAGCAGTCCGAACCGAGACATTACGAGCCAGTCCCAGATGAGCATTTTCAGGAGATGATGAGGAGAGCTGATAGGCGGAGACAGCGGCAGTTGGCCCGTGAGGCCCAGTTTCCGGATGGGGGCTTCGGCCCAAGATATTGAGGGTACATTTTCTTATCCCCTTCCCTTTTTGCATTTAAACTGTCCTGTTTTATTATTGTGCACACATTGAGGACACTGTGTAGTTTAAGTGTGGGGGAAGGGCGGTGCCTTATATTGTATATATATATATATATAAAAAAAAAAAAAAAAAAAGAAAAGAAAAGAAAAGAAAAGAAAAAAGAAAAAAGAAAAAATATAGAGTGGCTAAGTGAAAAGCCGAAAGGGCACTTAGGCAAAAGGTGAGAATGTGAGTGATAATATCTTTTATTCACCGGCGTGGAGACATAAGGGGGAGCTAGGAGTTCGGGTAGGATCATCTTTGGTGATGGAGGTTTGTGTTAGAGGCGTTAGGATAGAAATCCTCGTGCACCTTGGAGTAATAAGGGGGGTTGGAGAATAGCACGAGGTAAGTTTTTGTTGAGCATTCCCTTTTCTTAACATTAACTTTTGATTGAGGGTGTACATTACGTAGTGTGAGCAAGTGTGGGGGAAAATCTAGGACATGTTAGTTTCCCCCCACTATCATTGTGAGGGCCCTAGTTTGGACGATCATTTTATTATGGAGTTTGTTGTCAAGCTAGGGCCATTGATATTTCTTTGGGGAGTCGTATGGAGACGGAGTTTTGTACACTCCGGTATCATTTTGATTGACTTGTATTGGTGGTTAGAGGAGCTAGGTGTCATTTTCTTCCACACATTTGCTTTAGACCAATTTTAGATTGGAGTTAGGATATTACTCAGGGACGAGTAATGGTCTAAGTGTGGGGGAATTTGATGAGTGGATTTTATACATATCATTTTACCTATGTTTCCGAATCCTTTATATTGATTTTGATGTATTTAGATTAGTTTTTGATGTATTTGAGAGAAATTATGTTATGTGAGGTTGTGTGGGAAAACAATACACGTTAAGGGTAGTTTTGTCATTTTCTTTGTATTTGGTGGTGGAATCTCATGGTGCCGACGAGTGCAAGTCAATTGTCAATGAAAAAGGTCAAACATGGTCACAGGACGAAGCTCGGAGTCAAACATGGTCAAGGGACGAAGGCCAGTCAAAGCTGAGTCAAAATGGGGCAATTCTGCATTTGGCACGAGTGGAGCACGAATGAAGAAGGCCAGAGTATGACTTGGGAACGAATGAAAAATCAAGGCACAAGGAAGAAGAATTGATCAGAACGACTGGGCATAGGGAGCACGACTCGTGAGCACGAGTGGCGACCAAGGCAATCTCCAGCAAAGCTACTCAGAACGAATGGAGGGGTCTAGCACGACTCGTTTTCACGACTTGGACTGAAGGGCACGACTCGTGCTAATTAGCACGACTCGTGCCAGGACGCGTATTGTGACGTCAGCACGGCGTTTGGAACATATTTGCAAGGATTTTAATTATTTTGTTTCCTAGTTTATTAAGGACTGATCTAGGGACTATATATATTCCCTTTAGGATTATTATTAGGCACCTTTTATTTTTGAGTTTTCTTGCTTAGGTTTTTTAAGGTTTGGAAGAATTTATTTTTCAAGGTTTTTGCAATTTTCCTCAGGTTTGATGTATTGTGGTTATTCATATTTTGTGATAACAATCCTGAATATGAGTAGCTAAGTTCTTTGTAGTTTACGGATTGGTGTAGCCCGTATTTGATCTTTATGCTAAATCTTTAATCTTCTTTTAATTGCGGTTTTTGTTCATCCTAATATTTTTAATTTATATTTGGTACGATTCTTGCATTTGCGTGGGGAATTGTGCATGAACACTATTAGGGTGATTGGACTCGATTGACGATCTTGCGTGAATCGATTGAGTCTAGGTTTCATTAATTCTTTTGTGCTTAATGAATTGAGTTGTTGTCAATTTGATCTTGCGTGATAATTGATAACTACTCAATAATAGAATTGCAACCCGGCCTTCTAACCGTCCCAATTCTTACAAAAGCGAAGAAACCCGAAAACACAATTAATATTTTTATCATTCAAAAGCATAAGGAGAAAATATGTGGTGAACCCAATCCGTGGACTAGTTGTCTAATCCTTGAATTACTTTTGCATATTTGCTCATTTGTTACTTTAGTTATTTAAATTTCTTTTAGTAATTAGTTTTTAATCAATCAAAATCAAAAACCCTTTTCTAGTTACTTTTAGCATTAATTAAATTTATTTGTTAAAACACATGAGTCTCTGTGGTTCGACCCTTACTATTGTACATTGCTACTTCGGTGACTTGTACACTTGCAAGGTTTTATTACACAGTGGAATTTTCTCCATCAGTAAGCAATAGATTAGCTAAAGTACAGGGATTCTTATTTCGTGCAGACTTTCTTCGACATGGACCGAACTTTTTTCGTTTGATTCTTGAAATCATTATATTATGTTTCGTTCAGTCAGCTTTGTATTCGACCTCAAAGTACATTACTGGGACCTTAAGTTTGCGGATGAGGAAAATATTGACGAAGCTTGTCCATTCGCAATACTTTCAGGTGGGTTACTCTTCTGTACTATATTTTTTCTTCTGTTTCTTATCTCATTTAAAAAAAAAAACTGAGGAATGGAAAAATACAAGGATATAGAATGTTAGAGGGAAGAATGGAGTTACGTAATTTGATTGCTTTGTTTTGGTTGGTGAAAAGGGAGTTCTTTGAAGGGCCTAAAGACAGTCAGGCACCCTCTTGTCACACTTACCTTCCCTCTTTTTCTACTACTCAAAAATTTAAACCATATATTATTGAGAATTTAGGATATTATGGGGATAGAAACATGAAATACATAGGATTATATAGAGTTAATAACATATCAAAAAATTTCAGATCTTCTATTTTTTAATTTTGTGATTTGGGTTTAGCTGAATTGTATTTCTTGAGATGGATTTTACTTTTAATTTTTTTTTTTGATTTAGGTTTACTGTAGTTTTTCATTGGTTTCTTTTTGAATGATTATTTGGCCAGATGTGAGTGATGTGATTAAGTTGATGTTGATATTTGCTATTGATGTTGTGCTGTAGGTGTGAAGCCTCATTTAGAGTATCTTGAACAATGCTTGACAGGTATATATAGTTTTTGATAGCATTATTAGTCTTTTGCTTAGATGTTGTCCCTCTCTGTCCCAAAATGATTGTCGATTTTTTTTTTCAAAATTTGCTCTCGATCAAGAAGAGCAAATCAAGATTATTTATAGCTAGAGCTTGAAAAGCTACATGACTTACGCAACAAAGTGAAGTTGGAAGGGGAACTGTGGGATGAACTGGTATATAGCTCAATCCAGAATTCACACATGTTCAAATGGCTACTCGCTTATGGGACTCTCTGTTATTTCGTAAAAGTAAGTACTAACATCTTATAGTTCCCCTAAAACTTGCTTAATTTTAAATACTAACATCTTGCAGTGACTGAAACAAAAATCAAAAAAGAAAAAGAAGCTCCCATGATCGAGTAATGATGATTCTACGACTCAAAAATTTAAGCCATATATTATTCAGAATTTAGGATATTATGGAGACCTCTGTTGTGTTTCATAAATTATAATGTGAACTTAATTTAGAGGATTACAAAGCGTTCCATATTGCAAGTAATTGTTTTATCATCACATAATAATTTATGAAACACAACAGAGGTCTTCAAGTTTTAGAATAATAGGATTGGGGATATCAATTGATTCCTAGAACCACCTAGCATTCAAAGTCATCAATAAGAATCTAGGCATGTCCTTAAAGTGAAAACATGAATAAAGTTAATGGGGTTTGATGTTACCTTTTCTGAGAGTTGGTGGCGGAGGTGTTATTGGGCAGAAGAGATGCAAAATTTGGGTGGTGAAAATGGCTTCTTCCCTGTAAAAAATAGAGAAGAGACGTGAAGAAAATTATATAGAGAAAGAAATTCACATATAAAAGAGAAATAAATCATCAAATCTTGGGGATAAATCTGAATCTTTTGTAAATTATATTACTTTATAAATTTAAATTCATATATAAATAATAGAAATTATATAAATTCCGAAAATACTTAAAATGGTTTTGTATTTGAATATAAATGTTTTCTTTTTTATCGTTTTATTTTATTTGTTAGATTAGATTGATTTATTCATAAATCAAATAATTTGATTTTTTTTTTTTGAATCTATGCTGAAAATTAATGAATAAATCAACTAATTGGATTTTTTTTTAATCTATGATTGCCGAAAATTTAGGAGTTGATTACTTGAAAATCTATGATTGCCGAAAATTTAGGAATTGATTATATAGGTAGAGGTAAACCTAATATATACGGAGTATATTTCTGTTAAGATTGATTGATGAAAAAAAAAAGATCAGCGAATTAAGTAATCGGTATACTTGATTTGGAATGGGTTCCTCTGATACCTCATATCTCCATAAATAGCGTCGGGATTACAATTTTTAAAAATTTGAGGATGTTCGCTAATCCTAAAACTGATAATTCAAATTTATATTTGTATATAAATGTTTCAGTTTAAAAAATATAAAACTGTTTTAAAATACATAAAATGATTTTGTATTTGAATATAAATGTTTTCTTTTTTTATCTTTTTATTGTAGTTGTTAGATTAGATTGAGTTATAAATAAATCAAATAATTTGAATTTTATTTTTTGTTTTTTGAATCTATGCCGAAATTTTATGAATAAATCAAATAATTTGAAATTTTATGTTTTTTTTATCTATGATTGCCAAAAAATTTCTGTTTCAGTCTAGAAAATATATAACTGTTTTAAAATACTTCAAATCTTGGGGATAAATCTGAATCTTTTGTAATTTATATCACTTTATAAATTTAAATTCTCCATATAAATAATAGAAAATATATAAATTCCGAAAATACTTAAAATGATTTTGTATTTGAATATAAATGTTTTCTTTTTTATCGTTTTATTGTATTTGTTAGATTAGATTGATTTATGAATAAATCAAATAATTTGAATATTTTTTTTAATCTATGCTGAAAATTAATGAATAAATCAACTAATTGAAATTTTTTTTTGAATATATGATTGCCGAAAATTTAGGAGTTGATTACTTGAAAATCTATGATTGCTGAAAATTTAGGAATTGATTACTTGAATTAATCTAATACCTAATTTTTAGAGAATTTGATTCACTTCCTCTTCTTATTATTATTTTGTTCAAATTGATCCGAAAATTTATGAATAAATCAAATAATTTGAAATTTTATGTTTTTTTTTGATGAAATGATTATCGAAAATTTTCTGTTTCAGTTTAAAAAATATAAAACTGTTTTAAAATACATAAAATGATTTTGTATTTGAATATAAATGTTTTCTTTTTTTATCTTTTTATTGTAGTTGTTAGATTAGATTGAGTTATGAATAAATCAAATAATTTGAATTTTTTTTAATCTATGCCGAAATTTTATGAATAAATCAAATAATTTGAAATCTTATGTTTTTTTTTTATCTATGATTGCCGAAAATTTTCTGTTTCAGTTTAGAAAATATATAACTGTTTTAAAATACTTCAAATGATTTTGCATTTCAATATAAATGTATTTTTTTTTATCTTTTTATTATAGTTGTTAGATTAGATTGAGTTATGAATAAATCAAATAATTTGACATTTTTTTTTTGAATCTATGCCGAAATTTTATGAAGAAATCAAATAAGTTGAAATCTATTCACTTTGCCAAACTCATTACCATTTAAAAAAATAAATAAAAAAAACTGAATTATTATTGCAGTCACATTGCCTAAATGACCACAAATGCAAATGGTATACAAAATTCAGCGTTGCATAAACCAAAAAAAGAAAAGAAAAATAAACTAAAAACTGAATTATAGATGACATCAATTCGATTGATAAAAAAAATAAAAATAAAATTTAAAATAAAATAAATTCATGAGTAACATTATTCCTAATGATGAACTTGATTGTTGTCGACATGAGTAATGCGCACTTGATCTTTATAGATGACATCAATTCGAATGTGACCATGAGGTAGTCCGCGTTTGAAAAACTCCATGGAGATGATAGAGACGACAACTGCATAGATGAACAGATATATAATTAAAATAGAGATTGTTAAAAAAAAATTGCATTCATAAAATCGAACTTAAACTAATAAATTAAAAGAATTACTTACATGAATTGAGGTTGCTAAAAAAACATTCTTCTTTCAAATCTCTCACAAGTTTCTTGAATTTAGTTTTAAAATTACCGTACAATACATCAGGGATTTTTTCCTGTTCAAGGCCCGAACTGTCTAAAAATTTTGTGACTTCTGGCAAAAAAAGAGTAGATTCAAAGCTGATGAAATGTGAGAAAATCAAACGACTGTTTGTTTCATTGATCTGTGAAATTAACAAACAATAGATTCAGCCCAAATTTTAATCATAAACCATGTTAGAGTGAATAAAAAACGGATACTTGTTAAAGTGAATTAAAAAAATAGGATTACCTTCACGACGGATTCTCTCACAGTGAACAATGGAACTGATGACTCTGATTTTCTGGCTCTTGTGAAGGACCTGTCGCGTGTGAGTAGAACAAACAGATGGAGATATGTAAGTGCGAAAATTGAAGCTTCCATGATGAGTTGAAACGAAAAACTGAATATTAAAGAAAAACTTGCGAAAGCTGATCTTTTATAGTAATCAAAGTTAATTTTCGGAATATAATGAGACTGAATTTTGAATTTGAAATTTACACTTTCAAAATATGTTGAATTATCTATTATCTATTAAAATAAAGCTAATCAATTAAGAGAAAATTGAATTATCCGAAATAGTAGGAATTAGGCTTTTATTTTTATTTTATTTTTTATTTTCGGTGATTGCATGAAATAATGACTGACCATTTAAAATTCAATTTTTGGAAAATCGAATTTTGTTAGGAGTTTATTTGAAAAATCGTTTGATTACTTGATTCAATTTTTGTTTAGTTTAAATCATCCCTAAAATAAATTCAATTTCTCATTCGTCCATCTTCTTCCATGCTATTTGAATTAAATTAAATTTTCAATTTTTAAATTAAATTTTTAAATACATATAAACATCATCTAAAAGCAAAAACAGTTAAAATAGAGATAAGATTAGTTTAGGTTGATTTGTTCAAATATTAAAATATTTGTAAAGATTTAACTATATCGATTTTTTTGGAAGGACCTGTTGTTATTGGCAACCCAAATTTTAAGCACATATATGCATAGGAGATTAGGAGTCAAAAGATAAATCTGATACACATTGTTTAACTTACTAATGTTTAAAAGTTCAAATTTTAAATTTCTACACATTGTTTAACTTACTAATGTTTAAAAGTTCAAATTTTAAATTTCTGATAAGATCATTATTGTTGTGATCTAGCTTTATTATAAGTCTATGATCTGTTTTCATTTTCTATAAAATTAACATTGATTTTTGAGACGGAGAGAGTAGTACCTCTATTTTATTTCGTACATATAGAAGAAACATTCATTAATTGAAAAATCGTTTGAATTTTAAAATTGGTTTGTTTAGATATGTTGAGATTTGAAAAATCGTTTGAATTTTAAAGTAACTGATTCTATAATTTTTGTTTAGTTTAAATCATTCCAAAAATAAACTCATTTTATGACTAAAAATTCAATTTTTGAAATTCAAATTTACTTTTTAAAAATTTATTGAACTATCCGAAATAGTAGTAATTAGGAATTTTTTTTTTTTTTTACTTTTAATTGTAAAATAGACAAATAGTTCAAGGGTGTGAAGAAAGTTGAGATCGATGAAAATAAGGAATAAAGAAGCTATGTATTACTTCATCCGTTCCAAATTTAATGATAAAAAATTTTAAAAAAATTATCATTATATGTTCTTGCTCAACAACGTGGTAACTGTCATTATTTGAATTAAAAGCAAATTTAAATTTTTCTTGGTCATTCTTATTGGGATAGAGGTAGTACAATTTGTAGAAGCAACTCTTGGAGATCCTTTGAAATATGGTCCATCATATATACAGTAATACACAATTAACTCTAAACTAAGAAGATCAAATAACACCCTTGCCTTTACCAACCTCTTGGAGAACAGATTGAATGAATGTTTGGCAAAACTCCTCCATTTGCAATGGTCAAAGATCCCAACAACATTCTAAACTCGTCATCATTCCTCCCAGTCCATTATGTTATTTTAATCAAAACTAATGTTAGAAACACTTATTAGGAAATCATGCAAAAAGAAATGTTAATATTAAAAATGAAGTGTTTTAAAGCCTTACCTCATTTTATTCATTTTAAGCCTCATTTCATTAATCAAATACCCACCTGCACAAAACCCTAATTGCAGAAAATAAATGTTAATATTACTAAAAGAAGTGTTTAAATCCATACCTCATTTCATTAGTTTTAAGCCATACCTCATTTCATTCATTAAGATTCCCACCTGTACAAAATCATAATTGTAGAAAAGGCCAAAACTCTAATAACTTTACAGTTCCTTCATTCTACCATGTAATAACTTTACCCAAAATTAAAAACACTTCAGGTAATCATGGAAATTTGAGGATGTTCGCTAATCCTAAAACTGATAATTCAAATTTATATTTTTAAATCTCACTCCTTTAGAATTAGCTTTATCTATTGAATTTGCTTAATTTCAGGAATTAACTGATTATTTAATTTTGGATTAATTTAATTCATTCCTAAAATAAACTCATTTTATAACTAAAAATTCAAATTTTGAATATCAAATTTACTTTTTCAAAATTTATGGAATTATCCGAAATAGTAAAAATTAGGCTTTTTTTTTTTTTTTAATTTTCGATGAAAGGAGGAAATAATGGATGACCAATTGAGAAATGTCACGTGGCTTTCCACGTCATAATGCCACGTGGCACAGTGTGAAGGCTTGAAATTCTTCTGCTTTCATATATTATATAGATGGCCGAATAATTTGGTAATGGGCTGCATAAGGCCACAACTCTTGTCCTCTACCACTAATGTGCATGCTTTTCGGTAGCTTGACAGTTAATTTCAAACTTGTACACTTTACAAATTGAATTGAAATTTAAATAATAAATTTATGTTAATTTAAGTATTTTAATGAAAGTCCAAAAATTATTATTTCTAATATTTTCGATAATGTACCAATATAATATTGGGATAGTTTATTTTTCAAAAACTTTGGTAAAGGCCAATCAAAATGACATATATATATATATATATATATATATATATATATATATATATATATATATATATATATATATATATATATATATATATATATATACATATAGGATACCCACCATAGGAGTATCCTAACAAGTGACCCATTATTTTATACAAAAATGTCCCTCATTCCTCAAAGCAAGCATTATATGATGGGGTAAAATTGTAATCATAAAAGAGAGATACTAACTCTCTACATATATTATATACTAACTCTCTCTCTCTTATTTAATACTACCTCTCTCTCTCTCTCTCTTTGATGATTACAATTTTGCCCCCACCATATATATATATGCTTTGAAAATAGGGACATATATTATATATGCATACATATATATATATATATACATACATATATATATATATAGTGGGTATCCTACATATATAAAAACTCATATATATATACATATATATATACATACATATATACATACATACATATATATATATATATATATATATATATATATATATATATATATATATATTGATGCTGCCAAAAAATAATGCAGTACGGAAGCACGATAGATTCGTGTTTAGCGCACTAAACACAAGAATTCTTCAAGTGAAGAACCCTCAAACACAAGAACTGGAATCCACCAGAAAAGAGAATAATCCATTGAATTAATCAATCAAAAACTGAGTTAAAATGTCTAAAAGTTGTTTAAATACTCCCCTAAACCCTAAGACAAAACATGGAACCAATGACCAAAATACCCTAAACTTAACAGTCAAAATAAACAACAAAACGGAATAAAAACGTAATTAGGAAACAGGCAAACGACGCGGGGCGCCCGCCTGGGAATGGGCCAGGCGCCCGCATTGAGTCCAGGCCCTAAGATGCTTATGCCCGTCAAGTGATGCGCCCGCCTGGGAATTGTCATGCGCCCGCCTCACCGTCCGTAGCCACGACCAGGTTGGAGCTACCTTGAGGCGCCCGTTTGAGCTGTGGTGGGGAGCCCGCCTCAAGACCAGAAACTCCATTCCCGTTGACAACCTTTGAGGCGCCCGCTTGGTGTTTCATGGGGCATCCGCCTCGTCCGCCTGGGGCCTCATCCTCATCTCCTCCTGCATCAGTCTCCTCCACCTCCAAAGAACTCGACCCCGAGTTCACATCGGGATAAAGAACCCCATCCGCGTGGTACTCATAGATATCGGCAACATTGAACGTATTGGAGATGTTCAAATCATCGGGGAGAGCTACCACATATGCATTATCATTAATCTTTCGGGTCACCTTGAAAGGTCCATACTTGCGGGGCTGCAACTTCTTGTAAGTACCAACTGGAAAACGCTCTTTCCTCAGGAACACCATAACATCATCCCCAACTGCAAAAACTTTTACCCACTTCTTTTTGTCAGCAGCCGCTTTATTCTTCAACCCCATAGCCTCTAGCTTAGCCTTGACCGCCTCCTTGACAGCCTGCACCTCCTTAGCCATATTCTCAGCAGCTTGACTCACCCCACGACCGCTAGGTAATGGCATCAAATCAACTACATGCCTAGGGACAGATGTATAGACCAAAGAAAAAGGTGATTTCCCTGTTGCTGAATGTATTGCACTGTTATAAGCAAACTCCACTTGTGGCAACGCTAAATCCCACTGCTTCGGCTTGTCCCCACAAACGCTCCTAATCATGTTACCCAAAGTCCGATTAGTGACCTCCATCCGTCCGTCCGTCTGTGGATGTGCTGTAGAACTCCTATTCAGTGAAGTATCGAACATACGCCATAAAGTAATCCAAAAGTGGCTCAGAAACTTGGTGTCCCTGTCCGAAGTAATGGACCTAGGAACTCCATGTGGTCACACAATCTCCCTGAAGAATAACATCGCAATGTTGGAGGCATCCGCAGTCTTCTTGCAAGCAATAAAATGGGACATCTTGGAGAACCGATCAACCACAACAAATACAGAATCCACGCCCCGCTGTGTCCGAGGTAAGCCCAAGACAAAATCCATGGACAAATCTAGCCAAATATCATCAGGAACAGGTAGAGGTAAGTAAAGACCAGTATTTTGAGACTGACCTTTAGAAACATGGCAAACATAACACCTCCGAACAATCGAGCTCGCGTCCTTCCTCAGGTGAGGCCAGAAATAACGCTCCTCCAAACTTGCGATAGTCTTGTCTCGTCCCAGATGTCCACTAAGGCCCCCAAAGTGTAAGTCACGAATCAGTTTCTCCCGCAGGGAAGAAATAGGAATGCACAACCAATCCCCCTTAAACAGAAAACCATCTCGGACATGAAAATCTGTGCTAGGGTGCTTGCCCACACATTTTGACCATATCTCCATAAAATCTGCATCCTCCTCGTACAAGTCTTTCAGTAGGTCAAAACCCACAATCTCCTGCGATAAAGTAACCAACAAAGAAGCCCTCCTGCTCAAAGCATATGCGACCTTATTTTGAACTCCCGACTTGTGTTGAATAATGAAAGGGAATTTCTGCAAGTAACTAACCCAGCGAGCATGCATCTTGTTTATCAACTTCTGACTATGCAAGAACTTCAAGGCAAGATGATCAGAAAACAGGACAAACTCCCTTTGAACTAGATAATGCTCCCACTGTCGCACGGTTCGATAAACTGCATAAAATTCCTGATCATAAGTACTCCACTTCTGACGAGCCTCGCTCAACTTCTCACTGAAGAAAGCCACCGGACGCTTTTCTTGTGAGAGAACAGCCCCGATTCCCACGCCGCTAGCATCACACTCCACCTGAAAGATTTTGTCAAAATCTGGCAAGGCAAGAACTGGTGCGGTGCAAAGCTTCTCCTTGATGATGGCAAAACTCTGATCTTGCTCCAAGCCCCACTGAAACTTCCCCTTCTTTAGGCACTCGGTAATAGGTGCAGTGATAGTGCTGAAATCACGCACAAACCTCCTGTAAAAAGTAGCCAAGCCATGGAAACTACGCACCTCCGTGACTGATTGTGGAACCGGCCAATCCTTTATCGCCTTCACCTTCTCCTCATCAACTTGAATCCCATCCTCACCAACAACAAACCCCAGGAAAAGCAACTTGTTGGTGCAGAATATACACTTCTTAAGATTGATATACAACTGATTATCTTTCAACACCTGCAATACTTGACTAAGGTGTTCCAAATGCGTAGTTCTATCTTTACTATAAATCAGAATATCATCAAAGTAAACTACTACAAAAGAGCCAATAAAAGGTCGGAATACCTGGTTCATCAACCTCATGAATGTACTAGGGGCATTAGACAACCCGAATGGCATGACTAGCCACTCGAAAAGACCATCCTTGCTCTTGAAGGCTGTCTTCTACTCATCCCCAGGTCTGATCCGAATCTGATGATACCCACTACGCAAATCCAACTTCGTAAACACTTTAGACCCAGATAACTCATCAAGCATGTCCTCTAGACGAGGGATAGGAAATCTGTACTTGATGGTGATCTTGTTGATGGCCCTACTATCAACACACATATGCCACTGATTCCCTTTCTTTGGCACAAGAAGGACATGCACTGCACATGGACTCATACTCTCCCTGATAAACCCCTTCCGCAGCAAGTCTTTAATCTGCTCTCTCAGTATCTCGTTCTCCTTAGGACTCATGCGATAATGTGGGAGATTTGGTAGGCTAGCTCCCGTAATCAAGTCAATCTGATACTGAATGTCCCTCATAGGAGGGAGTTCGTTATGCAACTCATCACCAAGTAACTCTTGAAAACCCGATAGAAGTTCTGCAATATCCCGTGGCATCCCGATCTCCACACTAACAGAACCCAACAGCCCTTTAACCACTACCGGACAAAAGTACTTGGCCTCTTCAATAGCTGTTGTCAGCTCTTTCTCATTCTGTATGAGCATCACGACCGGCTTCTCCTTCTCTACCTGTTTCTCAAAACGTAATACAGGAGCTATAGCAATTTTACGATTATTCCAAGTGAACATCAATACATTATCCTTACCCCGATAAGTAATATCATGGTCAAACTACCAAGGGCGACCAAGCAGTATATGACACACGTCCATACTCAGGACATCACAAATGACCTCCTCCCTATAATGTTTGCCAATGGAAATAGGGACCCTACAAGTTCGTGTTACTCGGAGTTCTGTACCTTTATTCACCCATCCCAAACTATAAGAACTATTATGAGGTTCAGTCGTTAACCCTAGAAATTCAACCAACTTTTGCGAAACAAGATTTTCAGTACACCCATTATCAATAATCATATTACATACCTTGTTCTTAACAGAACAGTGTGCTCGCAGCAGATTCTTCCGTTGGCCCTCGTCCTTGGAAGATAGTAACATCTGTTGAAGCACATATCCAACCCTCTCACCGAACTCCTCTTCCGCAAACTCAACATCTTCATACTCTTTGACCTCGGGCTCATCCTCTTCGTACTCATGCAAAACTGCAGCAGTCCTCCGGGTGGGGCAAACATTCGATCTGTGGCCATATCCCTGACAACGATAGCACTTATCCCCTGTTGGCTTGGTGTATGGATTTGCTGCTTTCTGTGCCGGAGCCTTGTTCACTGCGCTACTACTAGCATTGGTTGTACTCTTGGCTTACAGAACTGGGTCTTTATCAACTACTGCTTCAGAAGTACCTTGCTGTGGAAATCTGCGAAAAGGGGTAAAGTTTTTCGTGCTCGACTTCTCCATAAGCTCAGCCTTCAACGCTAGAGTGGTAGCATCCGTCAGAGTCCACACCTGATGCAAACCCATCTTCTCTTGGATCGAACCCTTCAACCCATTGATGTAACGAGCAATCTTCTGATCTTCGGTCTCCTCAACTCTAACCCGCGCAGTATATCTCTGAAATTCAGTAGTGTACTCATCAACTGTCCTTTTACCTTGCACACAATTGAGATACAATTTATATAAAGTCTGCTCATAGTCTGCCGGTAAAAATCGTTCCGAAATCAACTGTTTCATACGCCTCCAGGTTTTGATTGGCCCCTTCCCTTGTCATCGCCTCTGAGCAACAAGTTTCTCCCACCAAACCGCAGCAGTACTCTTCAATCTGATCGCCACCATCTTTACCTGCTTATTCGTAGGCACCTCCATAACCTCGAAGAAGCGATCAACGTCATTCTGCCAATCAAGAAAATCTTCAATGCCCATGGTCCCATAGAACAATGAAATATCAGCCTTAATCCTATAATCTTTTCGATGTAGATTACCACCCTGCTCCGGTTCATCATCACTATCAACTTAAACCTCGGAATTGGAACTAGAATCCTCTTCATCATTATTTTCGACCCTCCTAGGGCGTCGGCCCTGTTCAATACCCCTGTCTCTCTCGCCACCACGATTACGATTAGCACGAGCATTTGGACCCTGTTGAGTAGCCATGAACATTTCCATCTGCGTTGACAACGCAGCCATGGCTGTGGTTAGCCTCTCGAATTCCTCCCTTGTTACTTGATCCCCCATAACAAATCAGTGATGAAAGACAGGTTAAGCCTGCTCTGATACCAACTGACGCAGCACGGAAGCACGATAGATTCGTGTTTAGCGCACTAAACACAAGAATTCTTCAAGCGAAGAACCCTCAAACACAAGAACTGGAATCCACCAGAAAATAGAATAATCCCTTGAATTAATCAATCAAAAACTGAGTTAAAACATGTCTAAAAGTTGTTTAAATACTCCCCTAAACCCTAAGACAAAACATGGAACCAATGACCAAAATACCCCAAACTTAACAGTCAAAATAAATAGCAAAACGGAATAAAAACGTAATTAGGAAACAGGCAAACGACGCGGGGCGCCCGCCTGGGAATGGGCCAGGCGCCCGCCTGGAGTCCAGGCCCTAAGATGCTTATGCCCATCAACTGATGCGCCCGCCTGGGAATTGTCATGCGCCCGCCTCACCGTCCGTAGCCACGACCAGGTTGGAGCCACCTTGAGGCGCCCGCTTGAGCTGTGGTGGGGCGCCCGCCTCAAGACCAGAAACTCCATTCCCGTTGACAACCTTTGAGGCGCTCTCTTGGTATTTCTTGGGGCGTCCGCCACGTCCGCCTGGGGCCTCATCCTCATCTCCTCCTGCATCAAAAAGATTCAATCAGCCCAAATCCAGCGGTCGGTTGTACTCCGGCGATTGAATAGCCTGAAAAAGAAACAAGAAACGTAAACTAAGCTGGGGCTTCTCCGGCGAAGGTCTTCCGGCGTGAGAGTAAGTATACGTTTAGAGAGAGAAATCAATTTGACAGAGTTTAGGGTCAAAAATATAACGTACCAAAATATGTGAATTATGACTTGTATTTATAGATTTAGCAATGTAGAATCCTTTATTGAATTGTGTTGCTAAGAGATAAGATAGAAATCCTAGGAGGATTATATCTGTTGAGGAGTCCTTGTTGGACCTGAATTGGTATAGCTGATGGTTACAATCCTAAGAGGATTATAACTACTTCAATGTCCTAGTTGGAATACGATTATGCAAACTACACGTCTGCAAGTACGTCGGGGAGGTCCATCCTCATCATCGTCACTCGATCAGTGTATGATGAACCGGGGAGGAATTATGAAGGAATTGGGGAAGCCCCATTCCTGGTAATTGGATAGCCGAGGATACTCGGCCTTGGAGGGAGATCCTCCTCGTCATTGACTCTGGTCCTTGGTCCATACATCCACCCATTAAGCCTAGGTCGGCTTAGGGTAATAACGAGAAGTCTTGAGCCGAGGAAGGTAGGGACGCCCATTCCCCTTCCTCGTTGTCGTACTTGGTAGGATTATGTTTAGGACCCAATCCACTTGGGCCTTGCCCGAACTAGCCCATATTCGTACTTAGGTTTATACTGTTCAGTGGCCTCCGATTTCCTAGCTTGACTATGCTGAGTAGGAAGTGATGCTCTACCTCGGCCTATACGAATATGAAAGGGCGTCAACGTGGCAAAGTGTTGCTTCAGTTTTCCATCGGTTAATTCGTACCATGATGGGGCACGGTGCACGACGTCTGACATGTCCCTTGGGAACCCATCATCGCATTAAATGTTGGGAGTGCCATACCCGCTTGACCCGTTTTGTTTTGGGTTTGACCCGCTTGTTTGAGTATAAAAACAAAGCCCCCCTTCAATTTCAACCTTTATCATCTTGTGCATTTGAGAGCGAACCTTTGAGATTCAAAACCCTTTCGTGCTCTTGAGCTTCATGTGTCCCCGGTTCTCAAAATCGCTCGGTTTGCTCGTTCAATTTCGTCCATCTTCAATAGAAACAGGTATAATTTCTTCTCCTTTAGTGATTTCTGCCTTTAATTTATGCTTTTATAGGTTTTGGTTGAATGTGTTTGTAGAAACCGCCATTGTTACCCTTTCGAAGATTTTTCTTGAGTATCTCTGTCTTGATATAATTCTTAAACCCTTTCTACCCCTTTGTCCCATTTTAGCAATGACTCGTTCCTGGGAACATAACCCCCATTTCATCCATAGTTACCACAAGGTAAACCTCAGGGTTTATCAAAGGGAGAGGGGGCCATGGATGATGGTGCCCTTGCTGGAAATAGGGGGGGATGTTGATGAGGTATGGTTGCTCGAGGGAAGATGTCCGCCATTCGAGCAAGATGAGAATTGACCGAGTTGATTCCATGTCCCCAAATATAGTAGTATTCCATGACTGGGCCGAGATGATGGACCACATTGTCCTCATCTACCTGATGTCGGACCATCTTAGTCGTCCTCGATTAACAGGTAAGGCTCCCTCCTCGGCCTTATTGTAAATGACGAGGAGGGGCAATCTTCCTCTTCCCCGTCTTGATGCCTTGGGAGATTTTATTAATTTATTTTCCTTGGTTTGTGCAGATATGACGGGAAGAGGAAGCGAAGCCAGCACTAGTGGTCCCTCGACCTCGACCAATATTGTAGTTCGTTGAGGGAGAGCAAATTGAGGGCCGAGGAGGATCTGCCCGAGGAGCCGGCTGAGGTAGGGCATACACCCCTAGACCGAGACCAGTTAAGGCCGGTGAGCCAATGATTGAGGAGATTCATACTAAGTATGGAGTGCCAAGAGAGGAGTATAGTCCAAGTTATTCGTATTGGACCCCTATTGTGACTGAAGCAGAAACCATGGACTTTTACTACAACCTGTGATGATGCCCGATTTTTTTTTGTGAAAATCAAAACGGAGTCGCCACGCCATTTTTGTTTTAAGGGCCAAAACTTTGAAAAAAGCCCGAGATCAGAGATTTAGGTTCGGAGGTCATGTTACGCGTCGGGAAGGACGTTAGTGTGCACCCGACGCGCCTCGCAAAACGAGTCTTCCAAACATTTGAAATCCTTTTGTTGTGTGTGTGTGTGTGTGTGTGTGTGTGTTTTGACCAAAATAATTTGAAACTGGGAAAAGTGAAAATTGGGATCTCTTTCTAAGACTTTAAACTGATCCCATGATTTTTTGGAGAATTTTTGGGTTGAGTCTTGGCACTCAAAAGATTTTTGGATTTGAAAAGCAATTCTGCCAGAATGAAAGAAGGCAGTTGACCCTTGACTTTGAAATGGACTTAAAGGCTTCAAAACCTCAGAATCTGGGGAAAGTACGAGAATGAAAGTTGCTTAAAACACCCTAAATAGGGTTTCTGCAAAGAAACTTTCCATTTTGGAAGTAATTTGAGGGGTCAAAATCTTCTGGAAATCTCAGATGTGAAATCTGGATTTCCAGAAGCTGATGAACTGGCCTCTAAAAGAAAAATTGAAAAAAGGAGTTTTACTTACTCAAAAAATAAAATAAAAATATGTCTGGAAATATCTTGATGTTGGTTACAAAAAGTGTTTTGTAGTCAACACCCAATTCCAAGTTTTACTGGGTCCAAAAAATAAGAAAATGGACTGAGGTCTCAGAACAATGCTACTGGACAGCAAGATGTTCTTGAGGGAAAATGTGATTTTTGGGGGATTTGCATCTATGTTCACCCCATTTTTATCCCTAGACTTGATACCACTACTTTTTGTTAAGTGGTTATCATATTCAAGTCATCCTTGGGGAAGTTTATGGGGTTTAAACATGTCCTTTGCAAAGGGAAAGGGGGTTTTGTAAAGATGAAACCAAGGAGAAAGAATTGACTAAAAATCTAAAATGTGGACCACTTGAGATGGTCATTCATGAAGATGAACTTCAAGATGACCATCTTAGGTCAAAACTCAAGTTAAACTAGACATAAAATAAGTCAAAGTAAGAAGAACAAGATGATCAAGAGATCAAAAGAGAATTTTAGGGTTTTGAGAAGGAGGGCTTTACCAATGGTGACACCCTATCTTCCTAGGCTTGGAATTTGACTTGAGGAGTATCAAGATTTGGTGTTTGGCTTGAGGAGTATCAAGGTTTGGTGTGTTTGGTATTTGATTGGGAAAGATTCAAGAGAAAATGGTGGCAATCTAAGGATTCCCACCGCTTTCTCTCTATATTTCGCCGTAACTTCGTTGCCGTGAGTAAGTCAGTGTTGTTAAACCGAGAGAGGAGGGTTTAATTTATAGGCCCTCTGAAAACTCAAAGATGTCCGCGCGGAGGTCCCTCAGAAAACGTGCCTCGGTGCATTAAATGCCGCCTGTGCTTTGAACAGAAGAATATTTTTCAAAATATCACAGAAATTGTTTTTCAACTTGTCGTTTCGGGATTTTCTTAATTCTTTTGCTTTTGGATTCCTTTTTTGGTTTAACTTTAAATAGCAAACCCTAACCTACCCTTGCTTGGTTAGAAAGGTTAGAGATTGTTAGAAATGTTAAAACTTTCGTTAACTTTCTAACAAAAAAGCTACCAACTCAAATTGGAGCACTTACAAGTAGCCCCTGGCGACGGTGCTTTCGAAGGAAGCGGGGTCGTCGATAAGAGTAAGGCTCCATATTTGATAGGATGATCAAGTGATCGAGTGGCCGAACCTATTCAATAGGCTACCTACGTATCCCGAATGGGAATCAAGCCTGCCGTAGTTCTGCCTTGACCCCGGAATGATTGTTTTTAAGGTATCAACCTCGGGAGATGATGGCGTTTTAGGCGCCTGACCTTGAAGATGATGGCGTTTTAGGTGCCTCGAACCTTGATGGTGGGGATAGATGGTCCTCTCGGTGGACTTTGCTTGAAAGGATCGGTCTTACGTCCGCCGCCGAAGGAAAGGATGACCATTTTGGTCGAGCGGCCGGACCTAATGATAGGCTACCTACGTATCCCGAGTGGGAATCAAGCCGGCCGTAGTTCGAAATTTACTCGAGATTTCGTTGGCTTCACTGGGAAAATCGACGTATTCGCTGGGAAATCGGTCTTACGTTTTACCGCCGGGGATGATTTTGATGAAAGATACGGATTCCGTTATCTTTCTCGGGAGATCGGTCTTACGTTTTACCGCCGGGGACGATTTTGATGAAAGAAACGGGATTCCGTTATCTTTCTGGGCACGGTCTTACGTTTAACCGCCGGGAATTTCTTTTGAGAGGGCATGAACCTAAATGGGAACTTAGTTCAGAGTACGAACCTAAGTTGAGGTCTGCTCAGAGTATGAACCTAAATGGAGACTTAGTTCAGAGTACGAACCTGTTGAGATTCGTTCAGAGTATGAACCTAAATGGGAACTTAGTTCAGAGTATGAACCTAAGTTGAGGTCTTAGTTCAGAGTATGAACCTAAATGGAGACTTAGTTCGTGAGCATTAACCTAAGTTGAGATTTGGTTCGTGAGTACGAACCTAAATGGGAACTTAGTTCAGAGTATGAACCTAAATGGGAACTTAGTTCGTGAGTATGAACCTAAGTTGAGGTTCGGTACTGACGATGGAGGCTATTTGAAGGTGTTCTGGCTGGGAACACTCGAGCTTACGAGAACCATCGGGAAGAAAGGTGATCAATGTCGGCCAAGTGGATGGACCAAGGATTGATCGTATCTCGGGGGTCACCCGAGGATTGACTATTTTAGGGAAGTCGTCCTAGAGATTGATCGTATTTGGGAGTCACCCGAGGGATTGACTATTTTAGGGAAGTCGCCCTACGATCCGACTATTTTTGGGAAGTCGCCCATGGTTTCGACTATTTTTGGGAAGTCGCCCGTGGTTGACTATTTTTGGGAAGTCACCCCTACGATTCGACTATTTTTGGGAAGTCGCCCGTGGTTTGACTATTTTTGGGAAGTCGCCCTAGCGGTTTGACTATTTTTGGGAAGTCGCCCTATGATCTCGACTATTTTTGGGAAGTCGCCCTACGGTTTGATCATTATTTGGGAAGTCGCCCTACGGTTTCGACTATTTTTGGGAAGTCACCCTACGATCTCGACTATTTTTGGAAGAAGTCGTCGCCCATGATCGACTATTTTTGGGAAGTCGCCCTGTTTGACTATTTTTGGGGAAGTCGCCCTATGGTTTGACTATTTTTGGGAAGTCGCCCACCTGACTGCTTTTGGGAAGTCACCCCATGATCTCGACTATTTTTGGGGAAGTCGCCTCTATGATCTCGACTATTTTTGGGAAGTCGCCCGCGGTTTGACTATTTTTGGGAAGTCACCCTACGATCCGACTATTTTTGGGAAGTCGCCCTATGGTTTGACTGCTTTGGGGAAGTCACCCTATGGTTTGACTATTTTTGGGAAGTCGCCCTACGGTTTGACTCGTTTGGGGAAGTCGCCCTACGATCCGACTATTTTTGGGAAGTCGCCCTACGGTTTGACTATTTTTGGGAAGTCACCCTATGATCTCGACTATTTTGGGAAGTCGCCCTATGGTTTGACTATTTTGGGGAAGTCACCCTAAGGTTTTGACTGTTTGGGAAGTCGCCCTACGATCTCGATGATAATGTTCTTTAGAAAAGTAGTTGACTAAGATATGCTTTCATACCCGGCCGTGCTTACCTCGTAGCTTGCCTAAGGACCGAGGCTACTACGATGTTGATGAAGAGTTGTTAAGTTGCCGTTCGTGGGACGGTTTCGCCGACGATTTGCCGTCTGAAGCATTTTGACCTCGAAGGAGGAGTTTGGCTGAGTCCCGCATCTTGGCCGGTGATCGTCAACCTCAGAGCGGCCGAGCTTGTATTCACATTGGGACTTCTTGCTTTTGAGAACTTGGTGTCTCGACATTGGGACTTCTTGTTTTGAGAACTTGGCGTCCCCGACCGATTCCGCATTTTGAGAACTTGGCGTCCTTGATCGATTTGTATTGGAGAGCTTGGCGTCTCTCGACCTTCTTGCCTCGGGAGAACTCGCGTCTCTGACCGATTTGTATTTGAGAACTTGGCGTCCCTGACCGATTCGTATTGGAGAACTTGGCGTCTCTGACCGATTTGTACGTGAGGACTTGGCGTCTCTGACCGACTGGCATCTTGATTTGTATTTGAGAACTTGGCGTCCCTGACCGATTTGCATTTTGAGAACTCGCGTCCCCGACCGACTTGTATTCGAGAACTTGGCGTCTCTCGACCGAATTATAGACACCGGAGGCGGTCTTCATTGGGGGCCGTTTTCATCCATTTGTGGACATTGGAGGTCGTCTTTAGCAAGTTGCGTACGCCGGAGCTTGTCTTTGCCAAACCGTAGATGTTGGAGGCGTCTTCATTCATGGAGGTCGTCTTTGGTGAAGATCATCCTTGCCGAAAAAAAGGGGGATTTGATTTCACGTTTGAATTCCTGCATTCGTTAGTGAAGAGGAAGATGCATATATGGCATTCATGATGACAGATGCATGCATGGAACCAAAAATGATTATGGATGATGCATTTACTTGCTTTCGAAGATGCACTTAGCCTAAGCTTCCCGCAGAAAATTATGATTTATGATCTTCGATGATTTAGGATTATTCCTATTGACTCAAGTTTTGTGCATGCTACATGAGCCCTCGGGAGATTTTTAGTGGGGATGCATGGGTATGGAGATCGCTTGGAACAGATTTTGATCAAGTGGGGATGAGAACCCTTGATCGCGATTTAAACAAATGGGTTGTTGGTGAGGTTTTGTCAAGAATATCACACGGACCTCAATCTTGATGAGATTGGATTCGGATCCCGGGTCTTGATTGAAACTTTCCTCTCATTCTTGGTCATTTGAAGCCGATGCCGACAGTACTTTAGGGCCAACGTTGATACGAGCGAAGCTTTCTTTCATTTGGATGATCTCGCGACCTTGGCCGAAACCTTGTCCTGAGGATGATTTGATGGAATTGCTAATGACGGAGAAACCCCGATCTTGAATTCCGATGCTACGGGAAGCCGCCGTGTACCAAGTTCAAGCCGAAATTCTTTCTTGCGACTTGATAAAATTCGGGTCCAAAAGACCATCTTGACAAAGCCCTGGATCCCGAGTAGGCAAAGTCCAGATTTTGAAGAAGCGATTTGGCGAGTCTATCTCGTGGGTGAAGAACCCAACGTGGACCCAAAGATGACTATATAAGCCCCACTTGAAGAGTCGCTACAGGAGAACCCGGGAGAACCGCTTAGCAAGCCCCAAAGATGAAGAAATTCAGAGTAGTCTTACAGTAGGGGGAACCCATCTTTTCGCACCTTAGTCAACCAAGCCATCGGACAAGACTCGAAATGTTTACGTGCAAAGGGCATATCTTTTGAAAGATGGGAATGTCTCCCGAATTTGTGTATGACACTCTCGCTTTTGGTTTGACTCTTTGAGAGAGTATAAGCATCACAAGGTGTGGAAAAGTGTATGGAAGCCCCCGCACGTAAAGACAGTTGCTTGGCCTCTATTTCCCTATGACGGAGAGAGAGAAGACTTGTCGAGACACTTGAAAACTTGTCTTATTCATGATGATCACAAGGCCGCTTTAAAACCCTTTGTTAATGTTCGGTTATTCAATCCCTAACTGATATGAACAAATATTTTGATTAATCACAAGGAGAAAACCAACTCGATATCGAAAATCAAGCTGAAGGGCGGAAAGTGTATAGGGACGATCCTTGATGAGACCGGATTTTTTTTTTTTTGAGATTTATTTGTGATTTCGACGACCATTTCTGGTTGCCTACGTTCCCTCCATTATGAAGAGCTCAAAGTCGCCGTAGTTCGGGCCTATCCCGAATGAAAAGAGAATGAATGTTGAAATTCGAGGGTCTCGAGGACCTTTTGGGGATTTTGAGGATTTGGAGGATTGAATAACATATCCCCTAGAGTGTCCATGAAAGACACGGATGCTAAGCCCCAAATGGGACATCCACGGCAAGTGTTTGTGAGGAGAAATGAAATATGCTCACATGAAGGGAAGGGTTGAATTTGCACAATCTTTGATTGGTAATTTTGAACCAAAATGGATTAGATTCCAATTTAAGCAAGCAATGAAGCATTAATTTGATCCTGACATCAAGGATATTAGAATGAAACCTATCCGGTAGGGACCGTAGTCGGGTTTCCGGGCTTCGATCGGCTATCGGGTGATTTGGGAGATTATGACCTCTTGAGATGAGAGGTCGGCTAGGCCTTTTACTGACTGAACCTCTAAAGATGAGAGGTTGGCTCGCGGGGATGTGTTTGGGAAATCTATGGCGAGAAAGATTGATTGCCTCCAAGAATGAGAGGTCAGATTTTGACTTGGCCAAGGGCAAGGGTAATGGTGATGGGAGTATCCTCTAAAATTGAGAGGATGGCTTGGGATTGGTTTAAGGTAATGATAAGAGAAAGTCCGAGCTACCGACAACTTTTTGCGATCTTGCGAGAATTCAGGTGCTCCTTTTGATCATTGGAGAGCTTCTTGAGATGTCTGTGGACTTTTGAGTTCTTCTTCTTTTTTTTTTTTGGAAGGCTTCCTGAGGAGCTTGGAATTATATCCGAGATTGTGAGGATTTTAAAATCCTTCTTTTTTTGTTTCTTTTTGTTTTTTTTTTGTTTTTTTTTTTTTTTGTTTTTTTTTTTTGACTTGGAAAGCTTCCCGAGGAGTTGAGGATTATCTTTGTCCTTCCTTCATGGCTTGAGATAATTGCGCATCGCCGATTCTCGAAGCTAACTTCGGCTCGCTTGACTTTCTCTCGCATGGAGCAAAAATGATGGGCTAAACCGGGTTTCCAAAACACGCCGATCTTGAAATGAGAGGGTAGTGTTTAGTGAGGTAATGGCTTTCCTATGGGTGAAAGGTTTCAACCGCAATCCCTACCGGATGACCTAAACGAGATTAAGTCTTCATTGCTTGTTTAAGCTTTTATATGAGAAAAGATCCATGCAAATTCATCGAGCAACGAGATGATGATGATGAAAGGGATGCGAGCATACGAGATGTAAGATGGGGAGTTGGTAAGCCCCAATTTGGGAAGGATATCAATTGATTTTCTCTCTCCGATTAGTTTAAATATTAATCATTTTCGAAGAATTAGTGGTTGAGCAAAGACAAGTGATCATTTTGGATAAAACCATTTCAATTAAGTGTAACGTGGGTGCGCAAGTGATGTCTCGAGTCTAGCAAGAAAAGAAAAAGACTTATATTAAAAATTAGACACTTAACCACTATGTCCAAAATGGACTACAACGACAAATGTCCAGTGAAGGACTTAGGTGAAAGAAAAGTACTAGAACCTACGAAGGTTGACTCAAAAGACTATTTTAAAGATAGGTAGCCCCCTGGCCTAGCCGCTCTTTCGTCGTTGAACCATGCATCTATTCTTCGACGCCGGAGACGGAGCTATCATGCACCTTTCCATCAGGATTTCCTTGGCAACTTTTTGCTCAATCCAACCATCTTCATTGCTCGCGATGACCGGTTCATTGACCTTGCAAAGGGACGAGTCAAACTCCATCGTGCTCCCACAAGGCTCAACCACCAAACTCGATCATGTTGACACTCATGTTGTTAGGAGCGGGTTATTGACAGTATTAGTCCTTCAGCATCTCTAACCTCCCTTGCTCAATCAACCTTGGATGGCCTTTTTCAGGGGACGCAATCATCCGTCAGGTGCCCACGGCAATCGATTAAAGGCACAATGCTTGGAGGTATCCAAAGGAGCTCGGGGTTTCTAGCCGATAATTTTCCAAAGGCCGGAAAGCAAACCTTTCTCTCACCAAACCTCAAGATATCACTCAAAGGCATCCCAAAGTTTCTCAAGTCTTGAGCCGGGATTCGGATGCATCAGCTTCTGGGAACAAAGGAAGTGGCATTGTTACACCCTGTCCCGCGTAGCCGATCGCCTTTGCCTTTAGCGAAAGTGAGAGTAGTTTTGGAGGGAGGAGCCCGATATCCGTAGGCAGTGTGCAAGAATTCGGCGCTGATTGTAAGCCTTTTCAAACTTAGCCCCGGAATTAACCATTGCACGCAAGTCCGCCGTAGGGGAAGTGGCCGAGGGAAGCTCTCAAATGCGGCTTCAAGCATGACCGAAAGATGTCTAACTCGCTTCCTCGTCGAGGGAGGAATGGCCATTTCACCGAGCTTTAAGTTCCATCTCTTATAGAAATCCCCAATATTCTCATTGTGGCGCCGCATCGTTGTTTGCAGTGTCAACTCGTTTGTTTCCCACTCCAAGTTGGCTTTATACTTATCTCGTGAAAGTACCGGTAATTTGTTCCCAAGTAGCCCTAGCTTCAGCCGCAATCGGAAAACCATTTCAAAGCCCCCGACTTCAAAGAGAGACTAAAGTAATCGGCCAACCGCCGGGTTTGTGCATCCCTTAGCCTTCATTGCCAAAGTATAGGTGTCCAAGTGAGTTTTAGGGCATGCACTCCCGTCAAACAATTCCAGAGCGGGCATCACAAACTTGTGAGGCGGTGGGGACAATCGAGTCGGGATCTCGTAGGCCGAAGAGCAAGTGTTCTTTTGGCGGTCAATTCAGCACCGTGCTTTCATTTCCTTGTGTTGCTCCATAAACCAAGCCAATTGGGGATCCAAAGGCGGAGCGGGAATTCTGAGCCGATATTTGAGCTAGGAAGAGGACTAGTCAGTTGGTGGTGCATTGGTGGAAGGAATACCATATCCCGGAGCATAGGTGAAAACCCGTCCTTGGCCCAAATTACCCCGGGGAGTGTAGGTAGGGAGCTGGGGCAAAGGATAGAACCCAAATGACTTGCCGTTGGGCTTCCAATCGCGAGAAGATGGAGGCAGATTCGAGGTAGCCATATGGCTTGGATTTTCGGAGCGAGGCCCATAAGTAGGCTTAAGTGCGGGCCGCTGTCCTCGGTTGTTAGTGCATGGCTGGTTGTGGCGAGGATGCATAACCGAGAGGATACCGTGGTCCCGGTGATTCGATGAAACCGGGATGAAGGCTTGATAACCCATAGAAGTCTCGAGGAATGGATTTGTGAAAGCCCGTGAGCAACCGAACCGCACTATTCTCGAGGAGGGGCTCCGGCATTCCAAACCGCATTGTGGCGGCATTCCAAATTGTGGCTGATGTGAAGGTCCTGGATTGACGGCTCCGAACCGAGGTGGGATTCCCAATCTCTGTGGCATTCCGAGGTATCCCCAAGCGTGAGAGGACATTCCGTACCGACTTTGCCCCCCACCGAGGAGCCGTGGAACCGATTCGTCCCATCAGCCGCATGGATCCAGTGGTCTCGACCCGTAGATCGAGGAACATGTGCTCGGGTAGCACCGAAGGAGGTGGGTGGTGGCATCCCGGAGTAGTCGGGGTGACCGAGATTGGGATTGAGGTCTTCCTCTTCTTCCACGGTGAAGGTGCCATCTGGGATTGAGGCCGGGCGGCCAAACCATGGCTCTTAATAGCCTCCATAAGGCTATTCAGCTTGCTTCCGTCGCATTCTCTCATCCGTCTCGCTAACCGATTCCATTGCTCGTTGTCTCGAGGAGTCCGGGAGGCGGAGTGACGTTGTCCCCCTGCTACCAGCTGATGCAGACATTCTGAAACCCAGAGTTGAAACAAACGGCGAAGCCGATGAGGCACTTGACTCTTCCCAACTGATTAAACGGTGACCCGGTGCCCGAAACCAAGCTTTACGCGGAGCTGCGGGGGAAAGACACGAGGGTTCAGATGGCGGGAATTGAAGGAGGGTAGGTGTTTGGGCTCTTAGGCTCATGCAACATGCAGTTATTTGTTCATGTTTACTTAAAACACGTTTTATTAACCTAATCGGTTGGAAAAGATTGCTCTTCTTTTTTTTCGAACTACTCTGATTCCTGGATCAGTGGGCCCCGTCACTACGTCTATAAGCCCCTCGTATTCCACCTGTATTTCGACCTCCCAGGGTGGACAGCCCCGGGCGAGGGTCCTATAGGGCAAGCGGGTCCCACCGACCGAAAGAAAAACGATCCTAGAAGTCTGGCGGGTAATCCAGTCTTAATGAGCATTCGATGTAAATTACGGACAAAGCTGACGTCAAAGTCAAGATCATGTCCGAGAGCTCGACAGTAAAGTCGGCATGATTTGGACTGATGAATGTCCACGATTGAGCTTGACTTGGCGTCAAGTAGGCCGTAATTAGGCATGGAATAATCATTAATCCTGGATGACTCAGTGGCATGCCTGGAGGCAGTGTATAATTTGTGTCAGTCCGAGCCGAAGTCAAGGCGCCGGTCAATATCTTGGTCAAAGTCTGCGGCGGAAAACCGGCAGAACTTCGACTGATTAGGGACCCGAAAGATATTGAGTCGGTATGCCGACAAAGGCTTGAAAGGAAAGGTCTATACACGGACAGGGCATGACACAGACCAGACTAAAAACCAACCGGGTCTCGGACAAAGTGTGTCACGGACAAGTGCATGGTCGACACGAGGCTCCATGGGATGTTTGGGTAGTCCTGTGCTCGTCCGAGAGGCGTAATAAGACCAAACGGACCGCGACAAGGATTTCCCCGAGTTAAGGACGTGGTGTGCAGTGTACGGTCAACGTGTGCGTAGTGTGCAAGCAGTCTATCTTCTTTTTCTGAGTAAAATAGAAATTTTTTATGTGTCTTAAAAAAGTATGATGCATGATTTTTTTTGGAAATTTTCTTTTTTTTTTTTTTGAAAAATCTTTTTTTCTTGAAAATTAATGAGCACATAAGCACATAATCACAAAAATTCCAACAGTTAGGGACATTATTCCGACAGTCAAAATTTTGACTTTTTCCGAGGCGGCCAAAACAAACACGAAAAATGTGCAAAAATCAACACACACAAAACAAAGGATTTTCAAATGTCGGGACGGAAGCTTGACCCTCGAAAGCTTTTTCTCTTTTTTTTTTGAAAACGATGATACCGGTACGTGGGATTGTTAAACCACAATTTATCCCCGACTCGTGTTAGGAGGCGATAACGGGAAGTTTAATGGTTTCCACCAATATACCAAATATCATTTTTTTTTTAGAAAAAGCTTAGTCCCCAGCGGAGTCGCCACTGTGATGTACCCGATTTTTTGAAATCAAACGGAGTCGCCACGCCATTTTTGTTTTAAGGGCCAAAACTTTGAAAAATGCCCGGAATCAAGAGATTCGAGTTCGGAGGTCACGTTACGCGCCGGGAAGGACGTTAGTGTGCACCCGGAACGCCTCGTAAAAACGAGTCTTCCAAACATTCAAAATCCTTTGTTGTGTGTGTGTGTGTGTGTGTGTGTGTGTTTTGACCAAAATAATTTGAAACTGGGAAAAGTGAAAATTGGGATCTCCTTTTAAGACTTTAAACTGATCCCATTATTTTTTGGAGAATTTTTGGGTTGAGTCTTGGCACTCAAAAGATTTTTGGATTTGAAAAACAATTCTGCCAGAATGAAAGAAGGCAGTTGACCCTTGACTTTGAAATGGACTTAAAGGCTTCAAAACCTCAGAATCTGGGGAAAGTCCGAGAATGAAAGTTGCTTAAAATACCCTAAATAGGGTTTATGCAAAGAAACTTTCCATTTTGGAAGTAATTTGAGGGGTCAAAACCTTCTGGAAATCTCAGATGTGAAATCTGGATTTCCAGAAGCTGATGAACTGGCCTCTAAAAGAAAAATTGAAAAAAGGAGTTTTACTTACTCAAAAAATAAAATAAAAATATGTCTGGAAAGATCTGGATGTTGGCTACAAAAAGTGTTTTGTAGTCAACATCCAATTCCAAGTTTTACTGGGTCCAAAAAATAGGAAAATGGACTGAGGTCTCAGAACAATGCTACTGGACAGCAAGATGTTCTTGAGGGAAAATGTGATTTTTGGGGGATTTGCATCTATGTTCACCCCATTTTCATCCCTAGACTTGATACCACTACTTTTTGTTAAGTGGTTATCATATTCAAGTCATCCTTGGGGAATTTATGGGGTTGAAACATGTCCTTTGCAAAGGGAAAGGGGATGTTTTGTAGAAATGAAATTTAAGAGAAAAATCAACTAGAGATCTAAAATGTGGACCATTTGAGATGGTCATTCATGAAGATGAACTTCAAGATGACCATCTTGGGTCAAAACTTAAGTTAAAATAGACATCAAAAAGACCCAAGTAAGAAGAACAAGATGAACAAGAAGTTAAAAGAGAATTTTAGGGTTTTGAGAAGGAGGGCTTTACCAATGGTGACACCCTATCTTCCTAGGCTTGGAATTTGACTTGAGGAGTATCAAGATTTGGTGTTTTGACTTGAGGAGTATCAAGATTTGGTGTTTGGATTTGTGTTTGGATGGATTCAAGGCTTGAATGTGTTTAGGGTTTGATGATAGAGTTGATCAAAGAGAAAACAAGTGGATAACACTTAAGTCCTCCATGTTTTCTCCCTAATCTTCCTCTTGAGTAGTGTTTCAAGCTTGAGCTTGGTGTGTTTAAGAGTGATTTGAGAATGTTTGGAGTGGATTGGGAAATATTCAAGAGAAAATGGTGGCAATCAAAGGATTCCCACTGTTTTCTCTCTATATTTCGCCAGAACTTCGTTGCTGTGTCAAAATGTCTTGTGTAAACTGAGAGAGGAGGGCTTAATTTATAGCCCTCTGTGAGGATCAAACATATCCGCGCGGACGGGGTTGTAAAACGTGCCTGGTGCATTAAATGCTGCTCCAGGCTTTGAACAGGAAGAATATTTTTCAAAATATCAGCAGAAATTGTTTTTCAACTTGCTGTTTCGGGATTTTCTTAATTCTTTTGCTTTTTTGGATTCCTTTTTTGGTTTAACTTTAAATGGCAAACCCTAACCTACTCTTGCTTGGTTAGGAAGGTTAGAGATTGTTAGAAATGTTAGAAATGTTAAAACTTTCGTTAACTTTCTAACGAAAAAACTACCAACTCAAATTGGAGCACTTACACCTCTGCCCTTTGTTATTTTTGTACTTTTATGATGCGTATGGGACTATGCATGATTTAGTGAGGGGGTGGGGTGCATGTTTGTTGTTGTATATGTTTGTTTTCGTTTAAAATAATAAAAAAAAAATTGAAAAAAAAGTGAGAGGCTAAGTGAAAACCCGAGAGGGCACTTAGGCAAAAGGAGAGGGTGTGAATTGTAAAAAAAAATAAATAATAATAATAAAAAAAAAATTAAATAATGAAAAAAATGAGAGGCTAGGTGAAAACCGGAAACGGCACCTAGGCAAAAGGTGAGTGAATGAAATACTTTATATCTTTTATATCACCGGAGTTGGCGTCATAAGGGGGGTTTGGAGTCTCGGGGTAGGATTTTCATACTTGGTGTAGGAGGCTCGGTTAGAGGTGATTAGGATAGAAACCCTCGTTCACTGTAGGAGTTATAAGGGGTGTTGGTGCTTTTCACGAGGTAAATTGTTGCTTAAGGATCGCAACCTTGGCAATAATTTCTTTGTAGGAGGGTCTATGTAGTGTGAGCCAATCGTGGGGGAAACATAGGGCTTTTTTAGTTCCCCTTAGCTTTTGTGTGTGAATTTAGCTTGGATACCGTTTTATATTGGGAGTTGGTATCAAGTTAAAGTTTTCTTAATTATTCATTGTTTATATTTTGGTGTTATAAGGAGACGGAGTTTCTATTACTCCGATGATTTTTATTTCTCATTGACTTGTGTTGGCGGATTAGAGGAGACTATGAATCATTTACCTTCCATGCATCTGTTTTAGACCGGTGTTAGATTGGAGTTTAGGATATTACTCAGGGACGAGTAATGGTCTAAGCGTGGGGGTATTTGATGGGACGGATTTTATACCATTATTTTCTAGATTTCTATGAGATTAAATTGTTATTTTAATGTATTTAGATTAGTTTTATGTAATTTTCGACCAAAATGTATCTTTGGGGCTTAATTGTATTTCGAGGGTATTTGAGTGTTTTATTTCATAATCAGATGTAATTCTCTCGAGGAGTCAAAGTCAAGATATTGAAGCGGAAGACTGTTTTGCAAATTGATGAAGTTTCAGGGACCAAACTGCAAATCTAAACAATTCAGTGACCAAAGTGGAAGGAGTTAATTAGGAAACTAAAATTGCTCACGTGGGTGAAAAAGGAAGGCGCTTTGACCGAGGAAATCCTTGGTTGACCAACGCAGGAGGCTTTGATTTGAATTTATTTTTATTATTTTTTTTCCCTATTTCTTTTAATGATTAGTGTTAGTTTTATTAGTATTAGGTTTTGAGATAGAAGGAGTATATAAACTCCTTTAACAATTTTTTAGGGTTCATCTTTTATGTTATTTTTACCTAGAGAAAAGCTTAGAACATCCATGGAAGCTTAACTCTTTGGCTTTGAATTTGATTGCTTGAACCCCTAATTATTAATTTGAGGTATTGTTCTTTTCAATTTGTTTTTCCTATTCATAATTTTACTTGTGCTTAATTTAGATTTATAACTAGGGTTTGTGGATTTGGCCAATTCACTTGTTCTGTTTATGAATCTTTGCTAGAATTGTCTATTACTGTGCCAGTGTAGGAATTCATGAGTAGCATCTTTACGATTTATGCATGTGCCATGGTAAATTGTGAAGTGGGTAAAATTAGGTGATTATCTGTGTGAAATAATCATAGAAAGCATTCTTGATCTTAGTTTCTTAAATCGTTCATCAATTAATTCGGTGATCTACACTGTGCCAGTTAGATTAATTTATTAATTAGGGTTTCTAGTGAGTGTGCCACTGCTAGTAACTAATCTGAAAGAAGAAACAGAGATTGAAATATATCTTGTGATCAGGTGAATAGGGTGACAAAGAAAAGAGATATCAATGATAATTGCATAATTAGGTGGGGATTGAATCAAATCTGAAGTGTTTCGAAATTATTGTTTTTATTCTTAATTAGTTTAATTTCTGTTCGTAGGAAGTAATTCAAAATCAAACAACCCCCCCCCCATTTGTGTGTGACTAGTTCGTAAGCAATACTGTTCCCTGAGATCGATCCTGGACTTTCACTATCTACATTATTAGGAGTCCTTGTAGTAATTTGTAGGTGTTGCGATAAAGCCTATCAAATTTTGGCACCGTTGCCGGGGAACGGTGTAATTGTTTACGGACTTATTCTATTTCTTAATCTATTTCATTTTCTTGTTTTCTTTTTGTTAAGTTTTTTTTTTTTTTTTATGTCATCTTTATCTTAATTTTGTTTGACTATGGAGGGTGATGGACAACGAATGAATTTTAATGTTTTTGATGATATGAAATCTGTGTTGGAAAATGCCTTAGGATGTGCTGAGTTAGAATTTGTTCTTTCTGATGAGATGAAGGAGGCGATAATGGGTCTTGCTGATATGCTTGATGTTGGTAAGACCAATGCACCGAGTGAGTTTGTGGGAGAGGTCCCCGAGGGAAAGAAAAGAAGAAAAAGGCCAATAGAAGTTCTTGGGATGTTCCCAAGAAAAAGAAAAAAAAAGATAAGGGCTAAGAAAAAGGCCACAAATTTTATTTGGGATTCACCCGATTTAATCAAGAAAGGTACATATGGGTGGAAAATTGTGGGTATTTGTACTCGTGAAGCTACGAGGTGGGCCAAGGGAAGAAAAGTTAAGACCAAAAACAAGGTGGCCACCTCGAATCCCCATTGAAGTGGGAATTCGGTCGGGCTAACGACCTTAACCAAATGCGCTTACCGGGAGGCAACTCGGGAATTTCTTTGTTTAATTCTTTGTTATTTTTTTTTTATTTTTATGATTTTGTGTTGAATTGGTGCTACTGAGGTTTTTGGGTTGTGGTGATGTGCAGATAAAAGCGAGACGGAGAGGAGCACAACGGAAAAAAAAAAAAAAAGGGGCCTGTTAAAAATTTTTTTTGGGCTGTTAAAAAAAATATTCTTGGGGCTGTTTAAAAAAAAAAAAAAAAAAAATTGGCCTTTGCCAAAAGAGTAGCATATTCAGAATCAGCAAAGGCACATTTTTTCCAGATTTTCAGTCTGACATTCATTCGCAATAGCCTTTGCCAAAAGAGTTTTTCCACATCTGTAGGCCATAGAGAGTACTCCCTTTGAGATCGAGAGACATACCAAATTTCTCAAATTTCTCAGGATGTTCCACATGATTTTGGACCGTCTCTTGAAGCTCTCTTTTGATGTTTTCAAGCCCTCCATTATCTTCCCAAGTGGTATTTGAAACTTCAACAACTGTTTCGCGTAATGTAGAAGGATTGCTTGTTCCAAGAGCAGTATGAAAGTGCTCATTTGAAACAGCCATAAAGTTAAGACTTGAGAGATCTCAGCATCAATGGAGTCATCTGTGTCAACAGCAACAATCAGGAAGGTATGACCGGAAACAATGGAAATGGTGGTTTGTTGGTGCTGATTGGGTGCAAGAGCAGCTTGTTCTAACACATCTCGTGTGCTTATGCTACTGCCCACAAGTTGTTCGACCAAATGTCCCAATGAACCAGGTTGTTTTTCATCAAAGCTGTGGAGGTGGAACTTGATGTCCAAGTCTTACTTCCGTTTGGGAAAGCATGAGATAGCTCTCAGTTTCATTGAGAAGCAAGAGAACCTGAGATCAGTTGGAGACAAGATTGAGGAATCCAAGAGCCGTTTAGCTGCCACTGTACGTGAACTCTTACATTGCAAGAATGCTGGAAATGATGCTTTTCAATATGGGAAGTATACAGAAGCGGTGAAGCACTATACTAATACTCTAAGAAGTACTGACTCACTAGGTGTTTACACATACAGTAAGCGGGTGAATCTAGGTGTTGGCACTTCAGGAAGTACTCGTGGAGATTGTGTGTACACGACAGTCAGCCATTTCAATATCATACATTTCCAGTGCCATCAGGAGGCCAAGAGAGCATATGCTGCACTCAAAACCCCCAAACGAGAATGGGATGGGGCTGCACTCAGAAACAACGAGATTCTATGCAATAACCTTTTCCCTTTGAGAGGTCCATCAGTTCAGATAGGTCGGTATGTACGTTATGTAGATCAGTATTGGGATTACCTAACTGCTCTTGGGCGCCCTTATGGAAGTCGACTTTTGTTACTGACATACGACATTGTTCTGATGTTGGCGTGAATTGCAACTGGTGCATCATTTAGTCGGGTCTGTTGTAGAAGTGGCCAGAAAAGTTGCAACCAACTTGGACAAGACATGCCGCTGAGAAGAGTCTTGATCAAGAAGGTGACGAGCCAAGAAATTTGGAGCGATCTCATGCCCGTTCCTCTCATCGCTCTGGTTCCACAAGTATTGTTAAATCAGATTCAGGTTCTGAAAGTGGAGGGGCCTACGAGTTGTTAACTATCATACAACCGATGCTTGTTTGCATTGGCTTGATTGCGCAGCTTCAGCGTTATTTCAAGGTCAAGAAGAAAACAGCATGAGTTCCAGCAAGAGGGTCGAAAGAGGGTGGAAATTTGAAAGATTGGGTAGTGGTAATGAAAGAGAGACTAGTGAATGTGAAGGAGATGGTTGGATTTTCAAAGGAGCTGTTGTCGTGTTCGGATGCCATGACTACTGCTGCTGATTTACAAGAGGCTGCAATTGATGCTGCTGGGAAAAGCTGAAGGTAAAACTTATGACCGGAGCTCATCTCATTTGCATATTTACAAGCTGCATCGCGGAGTAACAACAAGCTGTCAGCAGGGTCCATGGGACCATCATTTCTGGCCACCGCAGTAGTTCCGGGAGGTACCTCTGCCCTTTGTTATTTTTGTACTTTTATGATGCGTATGGGACTATGCATGATTTAGTGAGGGGGTGGGGTGCATGTTTGTTGTTGTATATGTTTGTTTTCGTTTAAAATAATAAAAAAAAAATTGAAAAAAAAGTGAGAGGCTAAGTGAAAACCCGAGAGGGCACTTAGGCAAAAGGAGAGGGTGTGAATTGTAAAAAAAAATAAATAATAATAATAAAAAAAATGAAATAATGAAAAAAATGAGAGGCTAGGTGAAAACCGGAAACGGCACCTAGGCAAAAGGTGAGTGAATGAAATACTTTATATCTTTTATATCACCGGAGTTGGCGTCATAAGGGGGGTTTGGAGTCTCGGGGTAGGATTTTCATACTTGGTGTAGGAGGCTCGGTTAGAGGTGATTAGGATAGAAACCCTCGTTCACTGTTGGAGTTATAAGGGGTGTTGGTGCTTTTCACGAGGTAAATTGTTGCTTAAGGATCGCAACCTTGGCAATAATTTCTTTGTAGGAGGGTCTATGTAGTGTGAGCCAAGCGTGGGGGAAACATAGGGCTTTTTTAGTTCCCCTTAGCTTTTGTGTGTGAATTTAGCTTGGATACCGTTTTATATTGGGAGTTGGTATCAAGTTAAAGTTTTCTTAATTATTCATTGTTTATATTTTGGTGTTATAAGGAGACGGAGTTTCTATTACTCCGATGATTTTTATTTCTCATTGACTTGTGTTGGCGGATTAGAGGAGACTATGAATCATTTACCTTCCATGCATCTGTTTTAGACCGGTGTTAGATTGGAGTTTAGGATATTACTCAGGGACGAGTAATGGTCTAAGCGTGGGGGTATTTGATGGGACGGATTTTATACCATTATTTTCTAGATTTCTATGAGATTAAATTGTTATTTTAATGTATTTAGATTAGTTTTATGTAATTTTCGACCAAAATGTATCTTTGGGGCTTAATTGTATTTCGAGGGTATTTGAGTGTTTTATTTCATAATCAGATGTAATTCTCTCGAGGAGTCAAAGTCAAGATATTGAAGCGGAAGACTGTTTTGCAAATTGATGAAGTTTCAGGGACCAAACTGCAAATCTAAACAATTCAGTGACCAAAGTGGAAGGAGTTAATTAGGAAACTAAAATTGCTCACGTGGGTGAAAAAGGAAGGCGCTTTGACCGAGGAAATCCTTGGTTGACCAACGCAGGAGGCTTTGATTTGAATTTATTTTTATTATTTTTTTTCCCTATTTCTTTTAATGATTAGTGTTAGTTTTATTAGTATTAGGTTTTGAGATAGAAGGAGTATATAAACTCCTTTAACAATTTTTTAGGGTTCATCTTTTATGTTATTTTTACCTAGAGAAAAGCTTAGAACATCCATGGAAGCTTAACTCTTTGGCTTTGAATTTGATTGCTTGAACCCCTAATTATCAATTTGAGGTATTGTTCTTTTCAATTTGTTTTTCCTATTCATAATTTTACTTGTGCTTAATTTAGATTTATAACTAGGGTTTGTGGATTTGGCCAATTCACTTGTTCTGTTTATGAATCTTTGCTAGAATTGTCTATTACTGTGCCAGTGTAGGAATTCATGAGTAGCATCTTTACGATTTATGCATGTGCCATGGTAAATTGTGAAGTGGGTAAAATTAGGTGATTATCTGTGTGAAATAATCATAGAAAGCATTCTTGATCTTAGTTTCTTAAATCGTTCATCAATTAATTCTGTGATCTACACTGTGCCAGTTAGATTAATTTATTAATTAGGGTTTCTAGTGAGTGTGCCACTGCTAGTAACTAATCTGAAAGAAGAAACAGAGATTGAAATATATCTCGTGATCAGGTGAATAGGGTGACAAAGAAAAGAGATATCAATGATAATTGCATAATTAGGTGGGGATTGAATCAAATCTGAAGTGTTTCGAAATTATTGTTTTTATTCTTAATTAGTTTAATTTCTGTTCGTAGGAAGTAATCCAAACACAAATCACGGCGCTTAAACGATTCCAAACACAAATTCCGAGGAGCAAACGCCTCCAAACACAAATCTCGAAGCACAAATGCCTCCAAACACAAATCTCAAGGCACAAATGCCTCCAAACACAAATCCCGAGGCGTAAACGCCTCCAAAAAAATCCCGAGGCGAAAATGTCTCCAAACACAAATGCCTCCAAAACAAAAATCCTGAGGTACAAACTCCTCCAAACAAAAATCCCGAGGCATAAACGCCTCCAAACACAAATCCCGAGGAGCAAACGCCTCCAAACATAAACCCCGAGGCGCAAATGCCTCCAAACACAAATCCTGAGGCAGAAATGCCTCCAAACACAAATCTCGAGGCATAAACGCCTCCAAACCCAAACCCCGAGGCGCAAACGCCTCCAAACACAAACTCTGAGGCGCAAACGCCTCCAAACACATTTCATGAGGCACAAACGCCTCCAAACACAAATCCCGAGGTGCAAACGTCTCCAAACACAAATCACGACGCACAAATGGCTCCAAACACAAATTCCGAGGCGTAAACGCCTCCAAACAAAAACCCCGAGGCGCAAATGCCTCCAAACAAAAATCCCGTGGCGCAAATGCCTCCAAACACAAATCCCGGGGCGCAAACGCCTACAAACACAAACCCCGAGGTGCAAACGCCTCCTAACACAAATCCCGAGGCACAAACGCCTCCAAACACAAATCCCGAGTCACAAACGCCTCCAAACACAAATCTCAAGGCACAAATGCCTCCAAACACAAATCCCTAGGCAAAAACGCCTCCAAAAAAAATCCCGAGGCGAAAATGCCTCCAAAGACAAATCCCGAGGCACAAACGCCTCCAAATCAAAAATACCGAGGCACAAACTCCTCCAAACAAAAATCTCGATTCACAAACGCCTCCAAACACAAATCCCGAGGCGCAAACGCCTCCAAACACAAATCCTGAGGCAGAAATGCCTCTAAACACAAATCCCGAGGCATAAACGCCTCCAAACCCAAATCCTGAGGCGCAAACGCCTCCAAACACAAACTCTGAGGCGCAAACGCCTCCAAACACATTTCATGAGGCACAAACGCCTCCAAACACAAATCCCGAGGCCCAAACGTCTCCAAACACAAATCACGAGGCACAAATGGCTTCAAACACAAATTCCGAGGAGCAAACGCTCCAAACAAAAACCCCGAGGCGCAAATGCCTCCAATCACAAATCCCGAGGCAGAAATGCCTCCAAACACAAATCCCGAGGCATAAACGCCTCCAAACCCAAATCCCGAGGCGCAAACGCCTCCAAACACAAACTCTGAGGCGCAAACGCCTCCAAACACATTTCATGAGGCACAAACGCCTCCAAACACAAATCCCGAGGTGCAAACGTCTCCAAACACAAATCACGACGCACAAATGGCTCCAAACACAAATTCCGAGGCGTAAACGCCTCCAAACAAAAACCCCGAGGCGCAAATGCCTCCAAACACAAATCCCGTGGCGCAAATGCCTCCAAACACAAATCCCGGGGCGCAAACGCCTACAAACACAAACCCCGAGGTGCAAATGCCTCCTAACACAAATCCCGAGGCACAAACGCCTCCAAACACAAATCCCGAGGCACAAACGCCTCCAAACACAAATCTCAAGGCACAAATACCTCCAAACACAAATCCCTAGGCAAAAACGCCTCCAAAAAAAATCCCGAAGCGAAAATGCCTCCAAAGACAAATCCCGAGGCACAAACGCCTCCAAATCAAAAATACCGAGGCACAAACTCCTCCAAACAAAAATCTCGAGGCACAAACGCCTCCAAACACAAATCCTGAGGCGCAAACGCCTCCAAACACAAATCCTGAGGCAGAAATGCCTTTAAACACAAATCCCGAGGCATAAACGCCTCCAAACCCAAATCCTGAGGCGCAAACGCCTCCAAACACAAACTCTGTGGCGCAAACGCCTCCAAACACATTTCATGAGGCACAAACGCCTCCAAACACAAATCCCGAGGCCCAGACGTCTCCAAACACAAATCACGAGGCACAAATGGCTTCAAACACAAATTCCGAGGAGCAAACGCCTCCAAACAAAAACCCCGAGGCGCAAATGCCTCCAAACACAAATCCCGTGGCGCAAACGCCTCCAAACAAAAATCTCGCGGCACAAACTCCTCCAAACACAAATCCCGTGGCACAAATGCCTCCAAAAAAAAAATCTCGAGGTTAAAACGCCTCCAAACAAAAATCCCGAAGCACAAACGCCTCCAAAACACAAATCTCGAGGCACAAACGCCTCCAAACACAAATCACGACGTTTAAACGCCTCCAAACACATATCTCGAGGAGCAAACGCCTCCAAACACAAATCCCGAGGCGCAAACGCCTCCAAACACAAACTCTGAGGCACAAACGCCTCCAAACACAATTCATGAGGCACAAACGCCTCCAAACACAAATCCCGAGGTGCAAACATCTCCAAACACAAATCACGAGGCACAAATGGCTCCAAACACATATTCCGAGGCGCAAACGCCTCCAAACAAAAACCCCGAGGCGCAAATGCCTCCAAACATAAATCCCGAGGCGCAAACGCCTCCAAACACAAATCCCGAGGCACAAACGCCTCCAAACACAAATCCCGAGGCTCAAATGCCTCAAAACATAAATCCTGAGGCACAAATGCCTCCAACACACAAATCCCGAGGCACAAATGCCTACAAACACAAATCTCGAGGCGTAAACGCCTCCAAACACAAATCTCGAGGCACAAATGCCTCCAAACACAAACCCCGAGGCGCAAACGCCTATAAACACAAATCTCAAGGCGCAAATGCCTCCAAACACAAATCTCGAGGCACAAACGCCTCCAAACACAAACCCCGAGGCGCAAACGCCTCCAAACAAATATCCCGATGCGCAAATGCCTCCAAACACAAACCCCGAGGCGAAAACGCCTCCAAACACAAATCCCGAGGCACAAACGCCTCCAAAACAAAAGTCCCGAGACACAAACTCCTCCAAACAAAAATCTCGAGGCACAAACGCCTCCAAACACAAATCCCGAGGCGCAAACGCCTCCAAACACAAATCTCGAGGCTTAAACGCCTCTTAACATAAATCACGACGCGCAAACGCCTCCAAACACAATTCCCGAGGCGCAAACGTCTCCAAACACAAACCCCGAGGCGCAAATGCTTCCAAACACATATCTCGAGGCACAAACGCCTCCAAACATAAATCCCGAGGCACAAACGCTTCCAAAAAAAATCCTGAGGCGCAAACGCCTCCAAACACATATCTCGATTCACAAACGCCCCCAACACACAAATCTCGAGGCACAAACGCCTCCAAACACAAATCCCGAGGTGCAAATGCCTCAAAACACAAACTCTGAGGCGCATACGCCTCCAAACACAAATCCCGAGGCGCAAACGCCTCCAAACACAAATCCCGAGGCGCAAACGCCTCCAAATAAAAATCTCGAGGCACAAGCGCCTCCAAACACAAATCTAGAGGCACAAACGCCCCAAACACAAATCCCGAGGCACAAACGCATCCAAAAAATTCCTGAGGCGCAAACGCCTCCAAACATAAATCCCGAAGCATAAACGCCTCCAAACACAAATCTCGAGGTACAAATGCCCCAAACACAAATCCCGAGGCACAAACGCCTTGAAAAAAAAATCTCGAGGCGCAAATGCCTCCAAACACAAATCCCGAGGCAGAAATGCCTCCAAACAGAAATCCCGAGGCGCAAACGCCTCCAAACGAAAATCCCGATGCTCAAATGCCTCCAAACACAAATCCTGAGGCACAAACGCCTCCAAATCACAAATCTCGAGGCACAAACGCTTCCAAACAAAAATCCCGAGGTGCAAACGCCTCCAAACACAAACCCCGAGGCGCAAACGCCTCCAAACACAAATCTCGAGGCAGAAATGATTCCAAACACAAATCTCGAGGCATAAATGCCTCCAAACACAAATCTCGAGGCGCAAATGCCTCCAAACACAAATCTCGGGGTGCAAACGCCTCCAAACATAAACCCCGAGGCGCAAATGCCTCCAAACACAAATCCCGAGACACAAACGCCTCCAAACACAAATCTCAAGGCACAAATGCCTCCAAACACAAATCCCGAGGCAAAAACGCCTCCTAAAAAATCCCGAGGTGAAAACGCCTCCAAACACAAATCTCGAGGCACAAACGCTTCCAAAACAAAAATACCGAGGCACAAACTCCTCCAAACAAAAATCCCGAGGCACAAATGCCTCCAAACACAAATCCCGAGGCGCAAATGCCTCCAAACACAAATCTCGAGGCAGAAATGCCTCTAAACACAAATCCCGAGGCATAAACGCCTCCAAACACAAATCCCGAGGAGCAAATGCCTCCAAACATAAACACCGAGGCACAAATTGCTCCAAACACAAATTCCGAGGCGTAAACGCCTCCAAACAAAAACCCCGAGGCGCAAATGCCTCCAAACACAAATCCCGTGGCGCAAATGCCTCCAAACACAAATCCCGGGGCGCAAACGCCTACAAACACAAACCCCGAGGTGCAAACGCCACCTAACACAAATCTCGAGGCACAAATGCCTCCAAACACAAATCCCGAGGCACAAACGCCTCCAAACACAAATCTCAAGGCACAAATGCCTCCAAACACAAATCCCTAGGCAAAAACGCCTCCAAAAAAAATCCCGAGGCGAAAATGCCTCCAAAGACAAATCCCGAGGCACAAACGCCTCCAAATCATAAATACCGAGGCACAAACTCCTCCAAACAAAAATCTCGAGGCACAAACGCCTCCAAACACAAATCCCGAGGCGCAAACGCCTCCAAACACATATCCTGAGGCAGAAATGCCTCTAAACACAAATCCCGAGGCATAAATGCCTCCAAACCCAAATCCTGAGGCGCAAACGCCTCCAAACACAAACTCTGAGGCGCAAACGCCTCCAAACACATTTCATGAGGCACAAACGCCTCCAAACACAAATCCCGAGGCCCAAACGTCTCCAAACACAAATCACGAGGCACAAATGGCTTCAAACACAAATTCCGAGGAGCAAACGCCTCCAAACAAAAACCCCGAGGCGCAAATGCCTCCAATCACAAATCCCGTGGCGCAAACACCTCCAAACTCAAATCTCGCGGCACAAACTCCTCCAAACACAAATCTCGTGGCACAAACGCCTCCAAAAAAAAATCTCGAGGCGAAAACGCCTCCAAACAAAAATCCCGAAGCACAAACGCCTCCAAAACACAAATCTCGAGGCACAAACGCCTCCAAACACAAATCACGACGTTTAAACGCCTCCAAACACATATCTCAAGGAGCAAACGCCTCCAAACACAAATCTCGAGGCGCAAACGCCTCCAAACACAAACTCTGAGGCGCATACGCCTCCAAACACAATTCATGAGGCACAAACGCCTCCAAACACAAATCCCGAGGTACAAACATCTCCAAACACAAATCACGAGGCATAAATGGCTCCAAACACATATTCCGAGGCGCAAACGCCTCCAAACAAAAACCTTGAGGCGCAAATGCCTCCAAACACAAATCACGAGGCGCAAATGCCTCCAAACATAAATCTCGCGGCACAAACTCCTCCAAACATAAATCCCGAGGCACAAACGCCTCCAAACACAAATCCCGAGGCACAAATGCCTCCAACACACAAATCCCGAGGCACAAATGCCTACAAACACAAATCTCGAGGCGTAAACGCCTCCAAACACAAATCTCGAGGCACAAATGCCTCCAAACACAAATCTCGAGGCAGAAATGCCTCCAAACACAAATCTCGAGGCATAAATGCCTCCAAACACAAATCTCGAGGCGCAAATGCCTCCAAACATAAATCTCGGGGAGCAAACGCCTCCAAACACAAACCACGAGGCGCAAATGCCTCCAAACACAAATCTTGAGGCACAAACGCCTCCAAACACAAATCTCAAGTCATAAATGCCTCCAAACACAAATCCCGAGGCAAAAATGCCTCCTAAAAAAATCTCGAGGTGAAAACACCTCCAAACACAAATCCCGAGGCACAAATGCTTCCAAAACAAAAATCCCGAGGCACAAATGCCTCCAAACACAAATCCCGAGGCGCAAATGCCTCCAAACACAAATCTCGAGGCAGAAATGCCTCTAAACACAAATCCCGAGGCATAAACGCCTCCAAACACAAATCCCGAGGAGCAAATGCCTCCAAACACAAACACCGAGGCGCAAACGCCTCCAAACACAAATCCCGAGGCAGAAATGCCTCCAAACAGAAATCCCGAAGCATAAACGCCTCCAAACACAAATCCCGAGGTGCAAACGCCTCCAAACACAAACTCTGAGGCGCAAACGCCTCCAAACAATATTCATGAGGCACAAACACCTCCAAACACAAACCCCGAGGCGTAAACGTCTCCAAACACAAATCACGAGGCACAAATGCCTCCAAATACAAATCTCGAGGCACAAACGCCCCAAACACAAATCCCAAGGCACAAATGCCTCGAAAAAAAAATCCCGAGGCGCAAACGCCTCCAAACACAAATCCCAAGGCAGAAATGCCTCCAAACAGAAATCTCGAGGCGCAAACGCCTCCAAACGAAAATCCCGATGCTCAAATGCCTCCAAACACAAATCCCGAGGCACAAACACCTCCAAATCACAAATCTCGAAGCATAAACGCTTCCAAACAAAAATCTCGAGGTGCAAACGCCTCTAAACACAAACCCCGAGGCGCAAACGCCTCCAAACACAAATCTCGAGGCAGAAATGCCTCCAAACACAAATCTTGAGGCATAAACGCCTCCCCGAGACGCAAACGCCTAATAACACAAATCCGAGGTACAAACGCCTCCAAACTAAAATCCCGAGGCACAAACGCCTCAAAACACAAATCTCAAGACACAAATGCCTCCAAACACAAATCCCGAGGCAAAAATGCCTCCGAAAAAATCCTGAGGCGAAAACGCCTCCAAACCCAAATCCCGAGGCACAAACGCCTCCATAACAAAAATACCGAGGCACAAACTCTTCCAAACAAAAATCTCGAGCCACAAACACCTCCAAACACAAATCCCGAGGCGCAAATGCCTCCAAACACAAATCCCGAGGCAGAAATGCCTCTAAACACAAATCTCGAGGCATAAAGGCCTCCAAACACAAATCCCGAGGAGCAAATGCCTACAAACACAAACACCGAGGTGCAAACGCCTCCAAACACAAATCCCGAGGCAGAAATTCCTCCAAACAGAAATCCCGAGGCATAAACGCCTCCAAACACAAATCCCGAGGCGCAAACACCTCCAAACAAACACTCTGAGGCGCAAACGCCTCCAAACACAATTCATGAGGCACAAACGCCTCCAAACACAAATCCAGAGGAGTAAACGTCTCCAAACATAATCACGAGGCATAAACGCCTCCAAACACAAATCCCGAGGTGCAAACGTCTCCAAACACAAATCACGAGGCACAAATGGCTCCAAACACAAATTCCGAGGAGCAAACGCCTCCAAACAAAAACCCCAAAGCGAAAATGCCTCCAAACACAAATCCCGAGGTGCAAACGCCTCCAAACACAAATCTCGCGGTAGAAACGCCTCCAAACACAAATCTCGCGGTAGAAACTCCTCCAAACACAAATCCCGGGGCGCAAACGCCTACAAACACAAACCCCGAGGTGCAAACGCCACCTAACACAAATCCCGAGGCACAAACGCCTCCAAACACAAATCCCGAGGCACAAACGCCTCCAAACACAAATCTCAAGGCACAAATGCCTCCAAACACAAATCCCTAGGCAAAAATGCCTCCAAAAAAAATCTCGAGGCGAAAATGCCTCCAAAGACAAATCTCGAGGCACAAACGCCTCTAAATCAAAAATACAGAGGTACAAACTCCTCCAAACAAAAATCTCGAGGCACAAATGCCTCCAAACACAAATCCCGAGGCGCAAACGCCTCCAAACACAAATCCTGAGGCAGAAATGCCTCTAAACACAAATCCCGAGGCATAAATGCCTCCAAACCCAAATCCTGAGGCGCAAACGCCTCCAAACACAAACTCTGAGGCGCAAATGCCTCCAAATACAAATCCCGAGGCCCAAACGTCTCCAAACACAAATCACGAGGCACAAATGGCTTCAAACACAAATTCCGAGGAGCAAACGCCTCCAAACAAAAACCCCGAGGCGCAAATGCCTCCAATCACAAATCCCGTGGCGTAAACGCCTCCAAACTCAAATCTCGCGGCACAAACTCCTCCAAACACAAATCCCGTGGCACAAATGCCTCCAAAAAAAAATCTCGAGGCGAAAACGCCTCCAAAACACAAATCTCGTGGCACAAACGCCTCCAAACACAAATCACGACGTTTAAACGCCTCCAAACACATACCTCAAGGAGCAAACGCCTCCAAACACAAATCCCGAGGCGCAAACGCCTCCAAACACAAACTCTGAGGCGCAAACGCCTCCAAACACAATTCATGAGGCACAAACGCCTCCAAACACAAATCCCGAGGTACAAACATCTCCAAACACAAATCACGAGGCATAAATGGCTCCAAACACATATTCCGAGGCGCAAACGCCTCCAAACAAAAACCTCGAGGCGCAAATGCCTCCAAACACAAATCCCGAGGCGCAAACGCCTCCAAACATAAATCTCACGGCACAAACTCCTCCAAACATAAATCCCGAGGCACAAACGCCTCCAAACACTAATCCCGAGGCACAAATGCCTCCAACACACAAATCCCGAGGCACAAATGCCTACAAACACAAATCTCGAGGCGTAAATGCCTCCAAACACAAATCTCGAGGCACAAATGCCTCCAAACACAAACCCCGAGGCGCAAACGCCTATAAACACAAATCTCGAGGCGCAAATGCCTCTAAACACAAATATCGAGGCACAAATGCCTCCAAATACAAACCCCGAGGCGCAAATGCCTCCAAAAAAAAATCCCGATGCGTAAATGCCTCCAAACACAAACCCCAAGGCGAAAACGCCTCCAAACACAAATTCCGAGGCACAAACGCCTCCAAAACAAAAGTCCCGAGACACAAACTCCTCCAAACAAAAAATCCCGAGGCACAAACGCCTCCAAACACAAATCCCGAGGCGCAAACGCCTCCAAACACAAATCTCGAGGCTTAAACGCCTCTGAACATAAATCACGATGCGCAAACGCCTCCAAACACAATTCCCGAGGCGCAAACGCCTCCAAACATAAACCCCGAGGCGTAAATGCCTCCAAACATATATCTCGAGGCAAAAATGCCTCCAAACACAAATCCCAATTCACAAACGCCCCCAACACACAAATCTCGAGGCACAAACGCCTCCAAACACAAATCCCGAGGTGCAAATGCCTCCAAACACAAACCCCGAGGCGCATACGCCTCCAAACACAAATCCCGAGGCGCAAATGCCTCCAAACACAAATCCCGAGGCGCAAACGCCTCCAAACACAAATCCCGAGGCACAAGCGCCTCCAAACACAAATCTAGAGGCACAAACGCCCCAAACACAAATCCCGAGGCACAAACGCCTCCAAAAAATTCCTGAGGCGCAAATGCCTCCAAACACAAATCCCGAAGCATAAACGCCTCCAAACACAAATCTCGAGGCACAAACGCCCCAAACACAAATCCCGAGGCACAAACGCCTTGAAAAAAAATCCTGAGGCGCAAACGCCTCCAAACACAAATCCCGAGGCAGAAATGCCTCCAAACAGAAATCCCGAGGCGCAAACGCCTCCAAACGAAAATCCCGATGCTCAAATGCCTCCAAACACAAATCCCGAGGCACAAACGCCTCCAAATCACAAATTTCAAGGCACAAACGCTTCCAAACAAAAATCTCGAGGTGCAAACGCCTCCAAACACAAACCCCGAGGCGCAAACGCCTCCAAACACAAATCTCGAGGCAGAAATGCCTCCAAACATAAATCTCGAGGCATAAATGCCTCCAAACACAAATCTCGAGGCGCAAATGCCTCCAAACATAAATCTCGGGGAGCAAACGCCTCCAAACACAAACCACGAGGCGCAAACGCCTCCAAACACAAATCCTGAGGCACAAACGCCTCCAAACACAAATCTCAAGGCACAAATGCCTCCAAACACAAATCCCGAGGCAAAAACGCCTCCTAAAAAAATCCCGAGGTGAAAATACCTCCAAACACAAATCCCGAGGCACAAACGCTTCCAAAACAAAAATACCGACGCACAAACTCCTCCAAACAAAAATCTCGAGGCACAAACGCCTCCAAACACAAATCCCGAGGCGCAAATGCCTCCAAACACAAATCTCGAGGCAGAAATGCCTCTAAACACAAATCCCGAGGCATAAACGCCTCCAAACACAAATCCCGAGGAGCAAATGCCTCCAAACATAAATATCGAGGCGCAAACGCCTCCAAACACAAATCCCGAGGCAGAAATGCCTCCAAACAGTAATCCCGAAGCATAAACGCCTCCAAACACAAATCCCGAGGTGCAAAAGCCTCCAAACACAAACTCTGAGGCGCAAACGCCCCCAGACACAATTCATGAGGCACAAACACCTCCAAACACAAACCCCGAGGCGTAAACGTCTCCAAACACAAATCACGAGACACAAATGCCTCCAAATACAAATCTCGAGGCACAAACGCCCCAAACACAAATCCCGAGGCACAAACGCCTCGAAAAAAAAATCCCGAGGCGCAAACGCATCCAAACACAAATCCCAAGGCAGAAATGCCTCCAAACAGAAATCCCGAGGCGCAAACGCCTCCAAACGAAAATTCCGAGGCTCAAATGCCTCCAAACACAAATCCTGAGGCACAAACACCTCCAAATCACAAATCTCGAAGCATAAACGCTTCCAAACAAAAATCTCGAGGTACAAACGCCTCCAAACACAAACCCCGAGGTGCAAACGCCTCCAAACACAAATCTCGAGGCAGAAATGCCTCCAAACACAAATCTTGAGGCATAAACGCCTCCCCGAGGCGCAAACGCCTCCTAACACAAATCCGAGGTCCAAACGCCTCCAAACTAAAATCCCGAGGCACAAATGCCTCAAAACACAAATCTCAAGACACAAATGCCTCCAAACACAAATCCCGAGGCAAAAATGCCTCCTAAAAAATCCTGAGGCGAAAAAGCCTCCAAACCCAAATCCCGAGGCACAAACGCCTCCATAACAAAAATACCGAGGCACAAACTCCTCCAAACAAAAATCCCGAGCCACAAACACCTCCAAACACAAATCTCGAGGCGCAAACGCCTCCAAACACAAATCCCTAGGCAGAAATGCCTCTAAACACAAATCTCGAGGCATAAACGCCTCCAAACATAAATCCCGAGGAGCAAACGCCTACAAACACAAACACCGAGGCGCAAACGCCTCCAAACACAAATCTCGAGGCAGAAATTCCTCCAAACAGAAATTCCGAGGCATAAACGCCTCCAAACACAAATCCCGAGGCGCAAACGCCTCCAAACAAAAACTCTGAGGCGCAAACGCCTCCAAACCCAATTCATGAGGCACAAACGCCTCCAAACACAAATCCAGAGGAGTAAACGTATCCAAACACAATCACGAGGCATAAACGCCTCCAAACACAAATCTCGAGGTGCAAACGTCTCCAAACACAAATCACGAGGCACAAATGGCTCCAAACACAAATTCCGAGGAGCAAACACCTCCAAACAAAAACCCCGAGGCGCAAATGCCTCCAAACACAAATCCCGAGACGCAAACGCCTCTAAACACAAATCTCGCGGTAGAAACTCCTCCAAACAAAAATCTCGAGGCGCAAATGCCTCCAAAAATATCTCGAGGTGAAAACGCCTCCTAACACAAATCCCGAGGCACAAATGCCTATAAAACACAAATCTCGAGGCACAAACGCCTCCAAACACAAATCACGACGCTTAAACGATTCCATACACAAATTCCGAGGAGCAAACGCCTCTAAACAAAAATCCCGAGGCACAAATGCCTCCAAACTCAAATCCCGAGGCAGAAATGCCTCTAAACACAAATCCCGAGGCATAAATGCCTCCAAATACAAATCCCAAGGAGCAAATGCCTCCAAACACAAACACCGAGGTGCAAACGCCTCCAAACACAAATCCCGAGGCAGAAATGCCTCCAAATATAAATCTCGAGGCATAAACGCCTCCAAACCCAAATCCCGAGGCGCAAACGCCTCCAAACACAAATCCCGAGGTGCAAACGTCTCCAAACACAAATCACGAGGCACAAATGGCTCCAAACACAAATTCCGAGGCGCAAATGCCTCCAAACAAAAACCCCGAGGCGCAAATGCCTCCAAACACAAATCCCGAGGCGCAAACGCCTCCAAACATAAATCTCGTGGCACAAACTCCTCCAAACACAAATCCCGAGGTACAAATGCCTCCAAAAAAAATCTCGAGGCGAAAACGCCTCCAAACACAAATCCTGAAGCACAAATGCCTCCAAAACACAAATCTCGAGGCACAATCGCCTCCAAACACAAATCACGACGCTTAAACGCCTCCAAACACAAATCATGAGGAGCAAACACCTCCAAACACAAATCCCGAGGCACAAATGCCTCCAAACACAAAACCCCAGGCTCAAATGCCTCAAAACACAAATCTCGAGGCACAAATGCCTCCAACACACAAATCCCGAGGCACAAATGCCTACAAATACAAATCCCAAGGCGTAAACGCCTCCAAACACAAAACCTCGAGGCGCAAACGCCTATAAACACAAATCCCGAGGTGCAAATGCCTCCAAACAAATCTAGAGGCACAAACGCCTCCAAACACAAACCCTGAGGTGCAAACGCCTTCAAACATAAATCCTGATGCGTAAATGCCTCCAAACACAAATCTCGAGGCACAAATGCCTCCAAATCATAAATCTCGAGGCAAAAATGCTTCCAAACAAAAATCACGAGGTGCAAATGTCTCCAAACATAAATCCCGGGGCAAAAATGCCTCCAAACACAAATCCCGAGGTGCAAATGTCTCCAAACACAAATCCCGGGGTGCAAATGTAAAGACCCAAAAATTTTGAAATTTTTTTTAGTATTATTTTAATTAGAAAAATAAATAAAATAATACTCATTATTTAGTTGGACTTAGAACTAATTGAATGGACCAAACCAATTATTTAAATCAAGTGGGCTAAGTTGTGGGCTTAGGAGGTTAAAGGGGCCCAAGGAGATTAAAGCCTAGCTATAAATAATAAACCTCCTTTTATAATCCTTCATTAATCAAAGAAAAAGAAAAAAAAATTAAAACCCTAGGAGAGGGGGGCGGCGGCCGAGCACTTGGAGGGGGGTGACAACCGGATTTTTGGTCTTCTTTGGCCAATATTTCTGCATCATAATCAAGGTAAGATGATACCCTAAACCCTAGTTTTTATTTCATTCAATTCGGAATTAAATTGAATTAGATATGAATTTTTGAAATTCTAAAACTATTTAATTCTAGGTTTAGCCATTCTTAGATTTTTAATGGTTTAATCTTAGAGTTTAATTAATAAATTGAGGGTTTGATTAATGGGAAATTGAAGGTTATAAGAATGTAACTCTAACCCTAGTTCATATTGATTTGGAATTAAATTTAACACAATTAATATGATTAAAAGTGTTTAATTAAAGAATATGTGAATTAAATGAGTTGTTTAATGTTTGAAAAATAAAAAGAAGAACAAAAACCATGTCTTTGAATCATCTAGGGTTTGGCCGAATGGCCTAGATGGATTTGGGGTGTGTTTCCTTTTAATTGTTAGGCTTTTGGTCTATTTTGTATAAAAACAGTTAGTTTTCAAACTAAAAAAGGGACCAAACTGCAATGTTTACAAAGCTGAAGGGATTAAATTCTGATTTCCAGTTAAGTTATTCACTGAACAGTTAACTAAGGGACTGAACTGAAAAGTTCAAAGGTTCTGAGGGACTGTTTTGTAAATTTTCAAAAGTTGAGGGACTGTTTTGCAATTATTTAAAAGTTGAGGGACTGTTTTGTAATTTTTCAAAAGTTGAGGGACTGTTTTGTAATTTTTCAAAAGTTGAGGGACTGTTTTGTAATTTGTCAAAAGTTGAGGGACTTCTTTGTAAATTTTAGAAAGTTAAAGGACTTTATTGAAATTAAGAAAACCTAAAGGAACCTTTTGAAATTAAGGGGAAGTCCAAAGACTTTAAAGAAGTTATATAAAAGGGAAGAAGAAAAATAACTTGTGGTATTAAAAAGAATACTAAAAGACTTAGGTTCCAAAAAAATATTAGGGTTTCAAAATAGAAGGTTTCTAAGATTAAGAAACTGCTAAATTAGGAAAGTTCCTAAAAATAGAAAGTTAGTTAACCAGTTAAGGTGAGTCTAAGAGTAACTCATAGGTTAACTAAGGAAAGGAAGTATAGGTGCATAAGAAGTAATAAAGATTACTCGTGCCTAAGTTATGTTATTACGTGATTGTAGATTTCGCGTAAAGGCGTTGCTTAAGGAAGGAAAGCAAAGCTAAGGTAAGGAATTACGATCTTAAATACTTTTGTGTATCAATTTCGTTGGAAACTACATCGAGTCTTTTCAAAATATGAATGCTATCTGTGGCTGATAGTACTTTTCTAAAATACTCTTGCGAAATGTATCGTCATTGGAAATTCTCTATTCTGTGATATGTTCTTGTTCATGGAATATCTGCAATGGGTCGCCTAGCCATTTCCTACACATAAGACACACCATCATTAGTATATCCTCAATAAACAACACTTATACATGTAAGGAAATATGCCCTAATCTTTAAAGTAACAAGTAAGTTATTCCTTAAACTTTTCTACTTAGTTTTCCTAACTTTATTGGTTCCAACCTAGAACCATTTCTAAATTTTGGGGTTCATTCCTCAAAAGTCAATTCTATTACTCCAAGGTACTTAGATCTAGAACTTCCCATGAGACCTAAAACCAGGCTCTGATACCAACTATAACAACCCCGAATTTCCATAATTTAAATAATTCCATAAACATAAATAAATACCCCAAACGACGGGTCCATAACGGTAACTTAATTCAAAACCATTACATAGGTGCGGAATAATCAAATGTAACGGCTAAGTACAATTACTAGTACTAATAAAAGTTCTGAAACTCGGAATCATTAAATAACTAATTTATTCTACTCAAATGCTCCGTCTCTTCCTGGTGACGGTTCTCCTTCTTCTCTATTCCGATCCTGGGGGAAAAAGAAATGAAGGAATGAGCGAACAATGCCCAGTAAGTTCATACGTGGTCTTATCGGTACAATGAGGAGACGACTAGAATGAACGAATCCAAAAATTATATTCAAGGACAGGTTATAGCCAAACATATAAGTGTATATTTCAGAACAAAGAGAATGTGGCAACTACAATTTTGTTATGCTTTCAGCACTTCCGTCAATTGCATGGGTTATACCCTACATTGAGTATTCCCAACAACGAACACCTACATTGATGTCGTGTTTTCATAATACATGCTTTTCATTAAGCATAATTTCATGGGTTATACCCTACATTGAGTATTCCCATATCGATCACCTACATTGATGTCGATTTTTCCGTTACACTTACTTTACATTAAGCATAGTATAACTTAACTAGCATATTTTATTGCATACTAGTCAATACATACAGTGCATTCATAGGTACATGAACACACATAGCAATTTCAATATGAAATCTGTGAGGACTAGAGCCGTTAAGACAGAGACATTACTGGCTCAGGAATCAAGAATCAAATCACTTGTGAAGGAGATAGAAGATCTTAAGAAGAAAGCAAGTAGGGCGGAGGAAAAATGGCATATAACTACCGCACAATTATTGAAGGTTGAAGATAGAGCTAAAACACTTGAAGATAAGCTTAAGGAAGAGGTTCAATCAGTAAAGTTTTTAGAAGAAGATTGTGAAATTCTGATGGACTTGAGGAAACAAGAAGACAAAGTACATGAGATAGAGATGAAAGAACTCACTGACAAGCTAAAGAAGGAAACCCAGAAGGCCAAAGACATGGAGGCCAGTGCTAGAGTTTCTCACAGGGAGTGGACAAGGTTAAGTACACAATTAGCTGAGGAAAGCATGACGGTCTATAGGCTGCAAAGAGAGATAGATGAGAAAAACCAGCGTGAGGCAGGGCTAAGTGCCGATATTTATGAGTGGTATGGCAAATATATCGAAGTAAATGCCGAATATAGGAAGCTGATTGTGGAATTCCTGGAAGCGACGAAAACAAATTGGAAGACAGCTACTCCATCCAACTAAAGAAAAGGAATTCTTTATTTAGCTAGTCGTTTTTTTTTTTTTTTTAGAAAGCAAATACTTTGTTTAGTATGTTAGTTTGTTTCTTTTGTGGTTGATGAACCATTAGTTAGCATTTTGAACCAATAGTTTTAGTACCACTTCGATGGAAGAAATAAAGTTGCTTAGTTATTCAATAATCCTTAAGTGTGGAAATGTGTGAATGACTATGTTATTATAATACCTACAAAAATTTAAAAGGGTCAAGAAAAATGATCCAAAGAAAAAGTAAAAGACTAGTCAAATGATGGGCTAGTGAGAAAATTATAACCGTTTGATGAAACGGAAAATCCTCAAAGATTAAACATCTAATCTGTGAAGATAAAAATATGAAAACCAATTCAGTCTGTTGAGATGATACCTTAAAACATTAACTAGCTAGACGACTACGGGTACATATGTAGCAAGCTAGATGAATTAGTCATGTAATTTCTTACTACTTACTGTTGAGTGAGTGGATTATAAATACGATAAATCGTAGTGATAATAAAAGTATTATGCAAGATGTCGCAAACTGGAAATCGTAGGGGAAACCGTAACGCTGGGAATGGAAACGGCCAAGGACAAGACCCCATGGCGGTAGTGTTACAAACTTTGAATCAAACATTGGCAGGAATTGGCCAAGTGGTAACCGGTTTAGCTCAAGAGAGACCGGAAACTCAAGCTCCATTACGTGATCCCCTGGAGTTATTTCAAAGGAGGAACCCAGAGTCCTTTTCTGGAAGTGCGAAAGAGAATCCGCAAGAGTGGATTAAGAGTATGGAGACTATATTTGGGACCTTGACTTGTACACCGAAACAGAAGGTGATATTTGCTACGTTCATGCTGAAAGGAAAAGCTAGATCGTGGTGGGAAGCTGAGAAGCGGGCTGGAACTGCTCGGGGAATTACGCAATATACTTGGGAAGCATTCAAGACAGCATTTAATGACAAGTACTATCCTGATAGTGTTAGAAATATCAAAGTAGCGGAATTCATGATGCTGAGTCAAGGAAGCATGACAGTAGACGAGTACTGTGAAAAGTTCACAGACTTAATGGAATTTGCCCCGACATTTTTCGATAATGAAGAGCAAAAAGCCAGGAAGTTTGAAGCAGGATTAAGCGATCGAATCAAGTACCGGATCACTCCGTTGATGCTGAAAACTTATGTCGATGTACTGGAAAGGGCTAAGGTGGTTGAAAGAGAGTCTAACAGCTACCGCAGTAAGAAAGAGGAAAAAGACAAAGCTACGAGCAAAGGAGCTAGTGGACAGAAGGATTCCACGGGAAATTGGAACAAGGAGGGGCAGAACAATAAGAGGAAGGCCGTTGACGATGGTCGTGATAAGAACAACTATGCAACAAAGTATCCAACCAATAATTCTGGAAACCGAAAGGAAGGCAATAAGAAGGAGGCTCCAGAGCAAGGGGCTATGGAGAAGTGCCCAATTTGTGATAGGACCCACAAGGCGGATAGCTGCTGGTACAAGGAAAAGAAATGTTACACATGCGACAAAGTGGGGCATCCTAAGTGGAAGTGTCCCGAAGCAAAGAAAAATGAGCCTGCTCAGGGAGCAAGGAATACCAATGGAGGTGGGAATGGAGGCGGTCGTGGACGAGTATTCACCATGACAGCAAAGGCAGCAAATACTACGAGTGATTTAGTGGCAGGTACACTCCAAATTTCTTTTAGTAACGTCTATGCAGGGCGCTTCGCATTCGGTGATAAGTAGTTCTGTAGCAAGGAAACTGAAATTGAAACCTGAACTGCTAGAAACACCTTTAGTGATAGATACCCCAACTAATGAAGCGATACCTATCACAACCTGCTATAAACATTGTCCTTTAAAGATAGGAGGCACCGAAATACCAGTAGAATTCATTGAGCTAGAATTGAATGAATTTGATATTATATTGGGTATGGATTGGCTAGCTACCAACCACGCTAATGTAGATTGCCATAAGAAGGAAGTTACTTTCCAAGGACAAGATGGGAAGGAATATAGGTTCGTAGGGGCGAAACCTAGAAGGCCGATAAGTATGATCACGGTAATGAAGGCTCGAAAACTACTGAGGAAAGGATGAGAAGGATTTTTGGCCTATATCGGTGAGACCGATACCAAGGAAGTAAATATAGAATCGCTGGAAGTAATAAGGGAATTCAAGGACGTGTTTCATGAAGACTTGCCAGGGATACCACCAGAAAGAGAAGTCGAATTCTCGATAGAATTGGTACCGGAGACGACACCAATATCGAGAACACCGTATAGAATGGCTCCCACAGAATTGAAGGAATTGAAGGAGCAACTGCAAGAATTGCTAGATAAGGGTCTGATCCGATCAAGTGTTTCACCTTGGGGTGCACCAGTGTTATTTGTGAAAAAGAAGGATGGGTCGATGAGGCTGTGCATTGACTACTGTGAGTTGAATAAAGTGACAATAAGAAATCAATATCCGTTGCCAAGGATCGACGACTTGTTTGATCAACTAAAAGGAGCATGTTACTTCTCAAAGATAGACCTTCGTTCTGGGTATCATCAGTTGAGGGTAAAAAGCGAGGACGTTGCTAAGACTGCCTTTAGAACAAGGTATGGACATTATGAGTTCGTTGTGATGCCATTCGGACTAACCAATGCACCAGCAGTATTTATGGAATTGATGAATAGAGTATTTCAAGAGTATCTAGATAAGTGCGTTATTGTATTCATTGACGACATACTAGTATATTCGAGAACAAAGGAGGAGCATGCAGAACACTTAAGATTGGTACTGGAAATTTTGAGGAAGCAGAAATTGTATGCTAAATTTAAAAAGTGTGAATTTTGGTTGGAGAAAGTAGCGTTCTTAGGACACGTGGTGTCTAGGGATGGAATCGCAGTAGATCCGGCGAAGGTAGAAGCCATAGTGAATTGGGAGAGACCAAGCACAGTGACCGAGATAAGGAGTTTCTTGGGTTTAGCGAGATACTATCGGAGATTTGTGGAAGGATTCTCGAAATTGTCTGGACCTTTGACAAGGCTGACTCAGAAGGAGGCAAATATTATATGGTCTGAAGAATGTGAAACGAACTTTCAAGAACTGAAGAAGAGGTTGGTAACAGCACCATTTTTGGTAGTACCCGAGGGGTCAGAAGGTTTTGTGATCTATAGCGATGCGTCATTGAAAGGCTTAGGTTGTGTACTAATGCAGAACGAGAAGGTCATAGCGTATGCCTCAAGACAGTTAAAGAACCATGAAAAGAATTACCCAACTCATGATCTGGAATTAGCTGCAGTGGTTTTTGCATTGAAGATATGGAGACACTATTTGTATGGTGTGACGTGTCAGATATACACTGACCACAAGAGCCTTAAGTATATTTTTACTCAGAAGAAGTTGAACATGAGGCAAAGGAGATGGCTCGAGTTGTTGAAGGACTATGATTGTACAATTTTGTACCACCCTGGAAAGGCAAACAAGGTGGCTGATGCACTAAGTAGGAAGAATCATGGAAGTCTAGCGATGCTAGTTTCGAAGGGGATCAGTTCATGGGAAAACATGGAAATTTCAAGCTTAAAAGTGCGAGTTAAAGGGTATCTAGCTCAGTTAATTGTTCAACCTACGCTTTTGGAAAGAATCAAGGAGGCTCAAGGTGTAGATGATGAGAGGGATGCTCTTGTAGGGAAAGGACAAGGAAAGGATCTTCGCATGGGCGAAGATGGGATTTTGAGGTATCAAAAGAGAATATGGGTACCAAGTAACGAAGAGATAAAAAGAGAAATATTGAAGGAGGCACATTTTTCAAGATTCTCAGTTCACCCGGGAAGTACCAAGATGTATAGAAATTTGCGAGAATCGTTTTGGTGGAACCACATGAAAGGAGACGTGGCTGATTTTGTGGCAAGATGTTTGGTGTGTCAGCAAGTGAAGAGTGAACACCAAAAGCCTGCTGGATTACTACAATCGTTACCTATTCCGAATTGGAAGTGGGATCACATAGCGATGGATTTAGTGGTTGGACTGCCAAGGACACTGAAAGGTCAAAATGCAATTTGGGTGATAGTGGACAGATTAACAAAGTCGGCTCACTTCTTAGCAATCAAGTGACAGATTCATTAGAGAAGTTAGCTAAATTGTATATTGACGAGATTGTACGACTACATGGGATTCCAGTTTCAATAGTGTCAGACAGGGACGCAAGGTTTACGTCGAAATTCTGGAAGAGTTTACAACAAGCATTGGGAACAGAATTGACAATGAGTACAGCGTTTCATCCACAGACGGATGGGCCGTCGGAAAGGACAATCCAAACTTTGGAAGACATGCTAAGGGCTACGTCATTGGATTGGAAAGGCACTTGGGACGAACACTTATCTCTAGTGGAGTTCGCATACAATAATAGTTTTCATGCGAGTATTGGAATGGCTCCATATGAGGCACTTTATGGGCGAAAGTGTAGATCGCCTACTTGTTGGGATGAAGTAGGTGAACGGAAATTGACAGGACCAGAACTAGTCCAAGTAACTGCGGACAAGGTACAACAGATTCGTAAATGGTTGTTAACGGCACAAAGTAGGCAGAAATCTTACGCAGACAACCGACAACGCGACTTAGAATTTCAAGTGGGAGATCATGTATTTTTGAAGATTTCACCAACCAAAGGTGTCATGAGGTTTGGTATAAAAGGAAAGTTAAGTCCAAGGTACGTAGGACCATTTGAGATCTTGGATAAGGTTGGAAAGGTGGCATATCAATTAGCTTTACCACCTGTACTCGCGGGGGTGCACAATGTATTTCATGTATCAATGCTAAGAAAGTATATGGCGGATGCAAGTCATGTAATTGAATACAAGCAGCTAAGGCTTCGAACGGACTTGAGTTACGACGAGAAACCGATTAAGATTGTGGATCGAAAGGACCATAATTTGTGAAGACGAGTTATCCCGTACGTGAAGGTGCAATGGAGCAACCACACAAAACGCGAGGCGACATGGGAGCTCGAAAGCGAAATGCGGGAAATGTATCCCGATCTCTTTGAAAATTAAGGTACGTTTAGTTTGGAGGACCAAACTCTTTTAAGGGGGTAAGGATGTAAAGACCCGAAAATTTTGAAATTTTTTTTAGTATTATTTTAATTAGAAAAATAAATAAAATAATACTCATTATTTAGTTGGACTTAGAATTAATTGAATTGACCAAATCAATTATTTAAATCAAGTGGGCTAAGTTGTGGGCTTAGGAGGTTAAAGGGGCCCAAGGAGGTTAAAGCCTAGCTATAAATAATAAACCTCCTCATTATTTTTTTATAATCCTTCATTAATCAAAGAAAAAGAAAAAAATTTTAAAACCCTAGGAGAGGGGGGCGGCGACCGAGCACTTGGAGGGGGGTGACAGACGGATTTTTGGTCTTCTTTGGCCAATATTTCTGCATCATAATCAAGGTAAGATGATACCCTAAACCCTAGTTTTTATTTCATTCAATTCGGAATTAAATTGAATTAGATATGAATTTTGAAATTCTAAAACTATTTAATTCTAGGTTTAGCCATTCTTAGATTTTTAATGGTTTAATCTTAGAGTTTAATTAATAAATTGAGGGTTTGATTAATGGGAAATTGAAGGTTATAAGGATGTAACCCTAACCCTAGTTCATATTGATTTGGAATTAAATTTAACACAATTAATATGATTAAAAGTGTTTAACTAAAGAATATGTGAATTAAATGAGTTGTTTAATGTTTGAAAAATAAAAAGAAGAACAAAAACCATGTCTTTGAATCATCTAGGGTTCGGCCGAATGGCCTAGATGGATTTGGGGTGTGTTTCTTTTTAGGTGTTAGGCTTTTGGTCTATTTTGTATAAAAACAGTTAGTTTTCAAACTGAAAAAGGGACCAAACTGCAATGTTTACAAAGCTGAAGGGATTAAATTTTGATTTCCAGTTAAGTTATTCACTGAACACTTAACTAAGGGACTGAACTGAAAAGTTCAAAGGTTCTTAGGGACTGTTCTGTAATTTTTCAAAAGTTGAGGGACTGTTTTGCAATTATTTAAAAGTTGAGGGACTGTTTTGTAATTTTTCAAAAGTTGAGGGACTGTTTTGTAATTTTTCAAAAGTTGAGGGACTGTTTTGCAATTTTTCAAAAGTTGAGGGACTTCTTTGTAAATATTAAAAAGTTAAAGGACTTTATTGAAATTAAGAAAACCTAAAGGAACCTTTTGAAATTAAGGGGAAGTCCAAAGACTTTAAAGAAGTTATATAAAAGGGAAGAAGAAAAATAACTTGTGGTATTAAAAAGAATACTAAAAGACTTAGGTTCCAAAAAAATATTAGGGTTTCGAAATAGAAGGTTTCTAAGATTAAGAAACTGCTAAATTAGGAAAGTTTCTAAAAATAGAAAGTTAGTTAACCAGTTAAGGTGAGTCTAAGAGTAACTCATAGGTTAACTAAGGAAAGGAAGTATAGGTGCATAAGAAGTAATAAAGATTACTCGTACCTAAGTTATGTTATTACATGATTGTAGATTTCGCGTAAAGGCGTTGCTTAAGGAAGGAAAGCAAAGCTAAGGTAAGGAATTACGATCTTAAATACTTTTGTGTATCAATTTCGTTGGAAACTCCATTGAGTCTTTTCAAAATATGAATGCTATCTGTGGCTGATAGTACTTTTCTAAAATACTCTTGCGAAATGTATCGTCATTGGAAATTCTCTATTCTGTGATATGTTCTTGTTCATGGAATATCTGCAAATATTGAAATTGCTATGTGTGTTCGTGTACCTATGAATGCACTGTATGTATTGACTAGTATGCAATAAAATATGCTAGTTAAGTTATACTATGCTTAATGTAAATTAAGTGTAACGGAAAAATCGACATCAATGTAGGTGATCGATATGGGAATACTCAATGTAGGGTATAACCCATGAAATTATGCTTAATGAAAAGCATGTATTATGAAAACACGCCATCAATGTAGGTGTTCGTTGTTGGGAATACTCAATGTAGGGTATAACCCATGGAATTGACGGAAGTGCTGAAAGTATAACAAAATTATAGTTGCCACATTCTCTTTGTTATGAAATATACACTTATATGTTTGGCTATAACCTATCCTTGAATATAATTTTTGGATTCGTTCATTCTAGTCGTCTCCTCATTGTACCGTGAGACCACTTATGAACTTACTGGGCATTGTTCGCTCATTCCTTCATTTCTTTTTCCCCCAGGATCGGATTAGAGAGGAAGGAGAACCGTCATCAGGAAGAGACGGAGCATTTGAGTAGAATAAATTTGTTATTTAATGATTTCGAGTTTCAGAACTTTTATTAGTAATAGTAATTGTACTTAGTCGTTACATTTGATTATTCCGCACCTATGTAATGGTTTTGAATTAAGTTACCGTTATGGACCCGTCGTTTAAAGTATTTATTTATGTTTATGGAATTATTTAAATTATGGAAATTCGGGGTTGTTATAGCAAATGCCTCCAAACACAAACCCCGAGGCGCAAACGCCTCTTAACACAAATTCCGAGGCACAAACGCCTCCAAACACAAATTCCGAAGCACAAATGCCTCCAAACACAAATCTCAAGGCACAAATGCCTCCAAACACAAATCCTGAGGCGTAAACGCCTCCAAAAAAATCCCGAGGCGAAAATGCCTCCAAACACAAATCCCGAGGCACAAATGCCTCCAAAACAAAAATCTCGAGGTACAAATTCCTCCAAACAAAAATCCTGAGGCACAAACGCCTCCAAACACAAATCTCGAGGCGCGAATGCCTCCAAACACAAATCCCGAAGCAGAAATGCCTCTAAACACAAATCTCGAGGCATAAACGCCTCCAAACGCAAATCCCGAGGAGCAAACGCCTCCAAACATAAACCCCGAGGTGCAAACGCCTCCAAACACAAATCCCGAGGTAGAAATGCCTCCAAACACAAATCCCGAGGCATAAACGCCTCCAAACCCAAATCCCGAGGCACAAATGCCTCCAAACACAAACTCAGAGGCGCCAACGCCTCCAAACACATTTCATGAGGCACAAATGCCTCCAAACACAAATCTCGAGGCGCAAACGTCTCCAAACACAAATCACGAGGCACAAATGGCTCAAACACAAATTCCGAGGCTCAAACGCCTCCAAACAAAAACCCCGAGGCGCAAATGCCTCCAAACACAAATCCCGTGGCGCAAATGCCTCCAAACATAAATCTCGCGGCACAAACTCCTCTAAACACAAATCCCGTGGCAGAAACGCCTCCAAAAAAAAATTTCAAGGCGAAAACGCCTCCAAACAAAATCCCGAAGCATAAACGCCTCTAAAACACAAATCTCGAGGCACAAACGCCTCCAAACACAAATCACGACGCTTAAACGCCTCCAAACACATATCTCGAGGAGCAAATGCCTCCAAACACAAATCCCGAGGCACAATTGCTGCCTCCAAATTGACTGAAATCCCGAGGCCTCAAACGCCTCATAACACAAATCCCAGATGGCACAAAATGCCTCCCAAACACAAAATCCCGAGGTAGAAATGTCTCTCCAAGAAGAAATCCAGAGAGCATAAACGCCTCGAAACACAAATCCCTGGAGGCGCAAACGCCTCCAAACATAAAACTCTTGAGTATGCGCAAACGCCTCCAAACACAATTCAATGAGGCACAAACGCCTCCAAACACAAAATCCCGAGACGCAAACATCTCCAAACACAAATCACGAGGCACAAATGTCTCCAAACACATATTAGAGGCGGCAAACGCCTCCAAACAAAAAACCTCCCAGAGCGCAAATGCCTCCAAACACAAATTCCGTGGCGCAAATGCCTCCAAACATAAATCTCGCGGCACTGAAACTCCTCTTAAACACAAACTCCCGGCGTAAGATGCCTCCAAAAAAATCTCAAGGCGAAAACGCCTTCCAAACACAAATTCCGAAGCACTGAAATGCCTCCAAACATTGCAAATCTCAAGGCACAAAGCTTGCCTCCAAACACAAATCCCGAGGCGTAAACGCCTCCAAAAAATCCCGAGGCGAAAATAACTCCAAATACAAATCCCCGAGGCACAAATGCTCTCCAAAACAAAAATCTCGAGGTACAAATTCTCTCCAAACAAAAATCCCGAGGCACAAACGCCTCCCGAAACACAGAATCTCGAGGCGCGAATGCCTCCAAACACAAATCCCGGGCGTAAATGCCTCTAAACACAAATCTCGATGGCATAAACGCATCCAAACGCAATCCCGAGGAGCAAACGCCTCCAAACATAAACCCCGAGGTGCAAACGGCCTCCAAACACTGTAATCCCGAGGTAGAAATGCCTCCAAACACAAATCCCCGAGGCATAAATCGCCTCCAAACCCAAATCCCAAGCATGCAAATGCCTCCAAATACAAACTCGAAGAGGTAAGCCAACGCCTCCGAATATATATTCCTCATGAGAGCACAAACGCCTTCTCAAACACAAATCCCGAGAGCTAAACGTCTCCAAAGCACAAATCACGAGGCTGATAAATGGCTCCAAACACAAATCCCCGAGGCGCAAACTTGCCTCCAAACAAAAAAACCCCGAGGAGCAAATGCCTGCAAACACAAATCCCGCGTAGCGCAAATGCCTCCAAACATAAATCTCGCAGCATAAACTCCTCTCTAAACAACAAATCCCGTGGCAAAACGCCTCCCAAAAAAAAAAAATCCTCAAGGCGAAAACGCCTCCAAACAAAAAAACCCGAAGCTACAAATGCCTCCAAAACACAAATCTCGAGGCACAAACGCCTCCAAACACAAATCACGACGCTTAAACGCCTCCAAACACATATCTCGAGGAGCAAATGCCTCCAAACACAAATCCCTTGGAGGCACAATTGCCTCCAAACACAAATCCCGAGGCTCAAACGCCTGACATTGAACACAAATCTCGAGGCACAAATGCCTCCAAATTGACAAATCCCGAGTGAAATGCCTACAAATAGAAATCCCGAGGCATAAACGCCGAAACACAAATCCCGAGGCTGACAAACGCAGCTCCAAACATAAACCTTTGAGGCGCAAACGCCTCCAAACACATGAGGCACAAACGCCTTGTACTCAAACACAAATTCCGACACAAATCACGAGGTCACAAACGCTCCAAACACATATATCCCGAGGGCGCAAACCGCCTCCAACCACAAACCCCGAGGCGCAAATGCACTCCAATGACACCTGAAATCTCGTGGCGCAAATGCCTCCAAAACATAAATCTCGCGGCACAAACTCCTCCAAACACTGTGAATCCCAGGCGCAAATGCAACCTCCAATACTCAAATCCCCAGCAACGCTCAAAACTGCCTCCCGAACAAAAATCCCAAGATCTGCACAAACGCCTCCAAGCACAAATCTCGAGGCACAAATGCCTCCAGAAACACAAAATCACGACGCTAAACAGCCTCCAAACACAAACTCCGAGGAGCAAACCCCCTCCCAAACACAAATCCCGGGAGGCAAAATTTGCCTCCAAGACACGAGAATCCCGAGGCTCTCCAATGCCTCATAACACCAAATCTCGAGGCACCTGAAATGCCTCCAAACCTGCAAATCCCGGAGGCACGTGCTGCTCTCTCACAAACATAAATCTCGAGGCATAAACGCCTCCAAGACACAAATCTCGAGGTACAAGTAGCTCTGACCTCCAAACGCAAAGCCTCGAGGCGGCTAATGCCTCCAAACGAAAATCCCGATGCGCAAATGCCTCCAAAGCCACAAAGCTCTGAGGCACAAACACCTCAAATCACAAATCTCAAGGCCTGGCAAACGCTTCCAAAACAAAAAATCCCGAGGTGCGAAACGCCTCCCGAGCACACAAACTCGAGGCGCAGACGCCTCAGGCAAACACAAATCCCGAGGCGTAAATGCCTCCGAGACACAAATTCCGAGGCATAAATGCCTCCAAACACTGGGAATCTCGAGGCGCAAATGCCTCAAAATGATAAATCCCGGGCGCAAAGCGCCTACAAAAACACAAACCCCGAGGCGCAAACGCCTCCTGGCAACACAAATCCCCGAGGCACAAACGCCTCCCAAACACAAATCCAGAGGCACAAACGCCTCCCGAAACACAAATCTCGAGAGGCACAAATGCCTCCAAACACAAATCCCTAGGCAAAACGCCTCCAAAAAAAAAAAATCCCGAGGCGAAAAATGCCCTCCCAAAGACAAATCCCGAGAGCACAAATGCCTCCAAAACAAAAAATATCAAGGCACAAACTCCTCCAAACAAAAATCTCGCAGGCACAAACAGCCTCCAAACACAAATCCTCCTCGAGGCGTAAATGCCTCTAAACACATATCCCGAGGCATAAATGCCTCCAAACACACAATCCCAGAGGAGCAAAAACGCCTCCAAACACGAAACCCCAGAGGCTAATGCCTCCAAGCACAAATCTCGAGGCAGAAATGCCTCCAAATAGAAAATCCCAGGGGCATAAACGCCTCGAAACACAAATCAGGCATGGCGCAAACGCCTCCCGAACACAAACTTTGAGGCGCAGCGCCTCTAAGCTCCTGGTCGTGAGGCACGAATGCCTCAGAGCCACAAATCCAGAGATCTGAGGCATCTCCAGACACAAATCACGAGGCACAAATGTCTCCGAACCCACATATTACGAGGCGCAAACGCCTCCAAGCCAAAACCCCGAGGCGCAAATGCCTCCAAACACAAATCA